>MU160854.1:0-42058 GCA_015888305.1 Antheraea pernyi | reverse complement strand
TGCGGGTCGCGTTTCGGGATCAGCCTGTGCATATCCAGCATGTCGCAGGCCGGCATGACAGCGGCGACCGGCGATGAAAAGTGTGTCACTCGGTGGTCGCCATTGTTTTTGGATTGTACTGTGCTTACCATCAGGCATAGTACAGTCATGTTACCGCCAATTAATGAAAAAGTCGCATGCGAATTTCGATCCGCGGTTTTCCGACCACTGGCCTAAGTAATCTTACTGTTAAAGTAGTGTAGGAATCTTGGGATGTCATGTAGTGGATTTAAAATTTTATTCATAGTCTTGTGTTATTTCACTCTATATTTTGTAATATTGGGGTGTTTTATGTAATATACTTTGCGCACAACTGAAGCGCATGGGAAATAGTACCACGGAGCATAGATTTTGACTTGACACAAAAGCTAGCCCTGGAAAGTTCTAACAAGATGGCCACCATCTTACCAGTTCCTTGAAATGATCGTAAGAATCTTCTAACATCATTACTTACTCGACAATGGAAGTAATAATATATTAAAAGATTCGTTGCAAAAAAAAAATGAAAAAATGTAATATAATCTCTATATGCATACTTTTTATTTCATTTTTGATAATCAATCTTTTAGATAATTACTGCCATTCTCTAAGAGGTGACAATATTACAAGTGTCTCGTGATAATTTCAACTTTCTAACGAAATGGTGGCACCCTTGCTATAACTTTCTAGGGATTTTTTGTGACCTCTCAGAATTCATGCTCCGTGGTATTATTTCACATCCGCTTCACTTGTGCATAATAACCGAACTGTATTACGTAAAATTCCGCCGATTACTTATTCTGTACTAATTAGATTTTTGCAAAAAAAGTGTTTCAGGTATCTAGGAATAAGTAATGAAATACATTTCAATCAATTTTAGAAATGTCTGTCTGTCCATTTCTATGAACAAGCGTCACCTTTAAAATAATGCGTTCATGATAAAACCTCTTTAAGAAAATCATAAAGCATATCTTCGAGTAACATTTAGTCTTTGTTTCATTAAAATCGGTGCGGTCTATCAAAAGTTATTACTTTTAATGACGACGCGACTTAAGTATGAGAGGAAAGTAAATGTACTTAATACAGTAACCAGACTAGGCCCCCCTCGGCAGACCAGACTAGGCCTTTGAGTACGTTGCTCGCGCAATACAGTGACACAAAATCTTACAACACTGCAACAACGTTACACATATCACCTCCACACACGTGCACGCACACATGCTTACACATGAAAGTGGAAGGGTTTTTATTTTTGTTTTTCCCTTATTGAACTGAAACAGTTGAGAAAATTATCCAACACAAAAAATATATATGAGTTGTTGAGGTATGTATGCTTGGTACACATATATGTTTCAATATATAAGTATTGAATATGTAGCTAAGCTTAGGTTAGCTCAGATAGGTCGCGAATTGCATGAATCACGCAACAGCCCAAGCCGAGTTGTGCCGTGCACCCTTGAAATCGGCTGAGTGCCTTAAGCGCTCGCCTTAGTAGTCCGGTGAAGCTGTTAAACCTTGCTAGGTCAATAGTAGCGTAGTCAGTTCGAAAAAAAAGGACTTAATACATTCAGATGACTTCATTAATCACTGTTTTTTTTTACATAAGGTTTAACGCGGACGAAGTCGCGCTCACACCTAGTTATGAATAAAATATAAAATCAGTACATGAGAGACTAAGATCCCACTAAAATCTCCAAATCTCTATATTGGTGTTGTTCTATTAAAGGTTACAATTTAACTTCGGGTGTGTATTCGACATGGACGGAGTCGGTGTGGCAAACGATGTGGGCGCGTGTGTTCGTGAGGGCGGCCGGGGGCGGGGCCAAACTCGCTGCGGTCACAGGTGTCCTTACCACCCTCATTGTGGCATTGTCAACCTACTGGTTACACCGAAAGGCCCATATTATATTTAATCTATCAACTGGTTCTGTTGTGGTCGATGAACCTGCTTCAGGGTGAGTATTGTTACATATTCTTGTCTTTTCAACAGTAAAGTTTTTTTTAATAGTTGGGGCCGTTTATGATTTTTTTTACCTCTTTAGTTGTACCTCTCTTCCTTTGTCACTCTGTCACATGTTCTACGACATCACCTATTAATATTGCGTGTCGAATGTGAGATCCTCTGTAATTTTAAAAATATATATGAGAAAATGTTTTTATACTTACAAATATGAAACAAAAAACTTCCTATCGCAAAAAAAAAAATTGGAAAATTGTTTGATAAGCTGCGAATGCCAAGTTTCCTTACACTTAGTTAATATAGAGGTCCGGACCTCTCTTGTCCGTAAACACCTTTCATTGTAAACCCCTCATTTATACCTTGTACGAACATATTTTATGAATAACTCTTGTATCATTAGGGTACATTTTTTTATCAGTAACAAAGTGGTTATCAGAAATAATTGAAAACACTAAGGTTTATAAACGAATTATTTGAGAATGAACATAAATAATGGTATAATGGATGCATTGATAGATCAAACCTACATACTATACTGTATTACTATCCACTTACTTAATATTGATAGTTTATAATACTTGAAAACCTATCGAGAATGTAACTTTATGTGAACTAGTGACATGACATTAGGGCACTCTCAGCCTCACATATTAGTTTGCAACATTCTTTATAGAATTGATGTATACTTTAGGTGTTAAAAATACTAATAGTTACAAAAAGGTCAGCGCGAGAAACGGCCAAATAATGAAATCGGCATTAAGCGATATATTTATAGCTTTATATGTATATACATATATATACGAACATAAATTAATTAGACCATTTTCTATTGTTTTAGAATACTGAGGACAGTCAACTGTTAATTGGTATGGTTCACCATCAAGACTACCTTTAAAAAGTGATGATATAAAATTATATTCTGTAATCTTTGTACAAATTCTAACGTAAACAATGATAATGACCGTGTTTTTGTTAAAAAAATTGTAAAGCTTTGCTATTTTCATAATTTAATATCAGCAATAATAGTAATATTGTGACATTCAATTTATTGTGTAATGAAATAAAAAGACATTTATAATTAGTAGTTAATTTATGAGATTTGATTATTTATATTAAAACTTGTGCATTGTGTTTAATTACATATTCTTAACATATTTTAAGCTTAATTAATAAATGTTAGTTATTTTGACAGTGAATTAATTTATCCCACGGTAAAATAATAAATCTGAAATACATAGTGAAATGTTGTTCTTATTTGTTTAATGTATGTATGTGAAGGAACTATCAAACGGATACAAAGGTTTCTACGAAAATTTTAAATAAAAGATAATATTATAATTAGCATTCAGTAATTATAGCTAAATAGAATAAAAATTTAAAGAATTTTGTTTGAATATTCAATATTTAAATTTTTACTAAATCCACCGTAGTGGGATATGTGTACTCATTACCTAACGTACTAAAGACTTGCTTTTTTTTTCCTCGAACTGACTACGCTATTGACCTGGCAGGGTCTTCACAGCTTCACCGGACTACGTAAAGACTTGGTCAACACCATATAATTGAAACATTTTCATACGTTTTTGTATTTGTCTTTGGTTTTCTTATGTATTTATATTCTATGATTCATTACAACGTCAAAGTGACAATGACGTTTTGACAATGACTTCGTTTATAAACGCTACCGCTAGAATTTTCACAAGTAATGGTATAAGGTTGCTCGGAGTGAGAGCCTGCCTTAGTAGTAGTCATTTCCGGCGATTTCATCAACCCTTCTCAGCGACACCACAAGAAGTCCCTAAAAGAATGGCTCCTGAAAAAATGTTATCTCAAATTTTTAAGTTTGTGGACCAGAATGTACAATCGTACAAAGATCTTCTAAAAGAGGCGGTAGCAATTCCTTCGGTTTCCTGCGATGCTAAATATCGAGATGATTGTGTACGAATGGTTCATTGGATGCAAGATAAACTAAAAGAAGTAGGCGCTAGCACGCAGCTCAGAGATGTTGGATTTCAGTCAATAGACGGTAAAGAAATTAAATTACCGCCTGTTTTAGTAGGCGTTTTGGGCAATGTAAGTATTAATTTTATTTATGTGGTTTTGTTTTAATTAAAGTACTAACCTTTGAAATCTAAGATATCTGAAAAAAAAACAGTTACAAAGAGAGAATATAAATTGATACCCATGAATCTGGAAAAGTGCAATTGACACCTGAAGTTAGTTTTGTTATAGAGAAAGTTTTACAATCTCCATATTTTTGTGAAAGTGAAGTTTTTTGCAATTGCAATCGCAATTTCCCACAGCCATTTCATTCCAAATGAACCCTTGTTTATACTATAGTTACTAATTAGCTAACATATATACAAATTTCATTATCAATTAGAGAAAGGACAGTTAAAATCATTTTTATATAAAAACATAAAAGTTCATCAAGTATTTAAATCTGAGAGTTCTCAGCTTAATAGTATTATTTTACTTTTATCTTCGTTTGGTTTGGTTAGGTTAGACTTGCAATATACATTCATGTCAAGTCCTTGGTGGAGGACCTGCCAATTGTATTATAGACATTTCTCCACAAGGCGTGCATTGCATTTAATACGCAAAGTACCCCTTTTTTTATTTGTTTAATTCAAACTCTATTTTAGATACTTTATAAATGTTTTATATTTTCTTACAAAAAGATCTTTTTACATAAAAGTATGTAATAATCATAATATATCTAATGCTACATACAAATATATGTGATTGAACACAATCATTAACATGTCAAACAGGATATATCATATAAACATATGTGTAGTAAATGAATCATCTGCCTTTGATAATATTTCATTTAACTGTACAACATTATCACTCGATGCTTATGTATCAAAACAAGTTTCATACAAATATATGTGATTGAACACAATCATTAACATGTCAAACAGGATATATCATATAAACATATGTGTAGTAAATGAATCATCTGCCTTTGATAATATTTCATTTAACTGTACAACATTATCACTCGATGCTTATGTATCAAAACAAGTTTGTATTTCTGCTTTAAGGAAAAGGTAACTAGGTGCATATATTTACAATACACACTTGTTTTTCTCATGTTTTCCTTATAAAGAGAAACCTTATTTTGAAAGGTTGTATGCAAAATTAAACCTTTTTAAATGCAAATGTAAATTCTGTTTGTAAACACTGCCATTTAAAGATAACTTACTGATTTAATCTTTGATTTATAATTAAGAATATGTAAAATGTAAGAATTTTTTAAATTTTATCCAATTAATTATTTAATCCAAACCAATTAAAATAAATGCTTTAATGCAGTTGAAGTAAGGAAATCAATGAAATTACATTAGCATTCATAAAATTTTACATCCAATTGGAAAACAAATCATACTTCTTATTACCTAATTCTCATTCATGAAGTTTTCTAATGAATCTTATTTTTAAATTCAAATTATTGGGATTTCAAAGGGGTTTCTTTGAATAATAAATTGTTGTGTATAATAAAATAAATGTTTGGAAGAGTTACACATAAATCTTTCTATTACAAAAGGATATCAAACAAGACTTGTAAAGGAGTTATTGTTAACAATTATTTGTTGATCATGAACATATTAAACATAACTTTTTTTATCTTAAATATAAAATTTCCAAGATGTTCTTTACATTTAATAAAATTCCACTGCCCTCTTTACTTTATAATACTGACTAGGACAAATATCTTTTGGGTTATCTGAAACTTATGTCACATGTCAATACAATGTATATTTCTCTCTCTTATATTATGATTTTTTTTTTCGACCTGACTACGCTATTTACCTTAATCAAATCAAATCAAATCAAAAATACTTTATTCAGTTTAGGCCCTAATAAGGCACTTATGAACGTCAAAGACTACTACCGGTTCGGAAAACAACCCAGTCATCGAGAAGAACCGGCAAGAAACTCGATCGGGTACATTTTTTAAACATATATTTCCAATACATTATACAATGCTTTTAGTGGATGCACAGAGAGGAGTCAATTCCAGACATCACTATCATTCACATACTGATCCACTCTATAATATCCTTTTGAAACTAAAACCCGTTTGACATGGTGCTTAAATTTACAGTCCGGCAAATCGGTAACATGCTTTGGGACTTTATTGTAGAACCTAACACTATTACCTAAAAAACTATTACTGGCAAGGTCTTAACAGCTTCACCAGACTGCTCTTATATTATGCTTTTATGCCATTGATATACTTACTTCTATTTATTTCAAGGACCCAAAAAAGAACACAATATGTATATACGGTCACTTAGATGTCCAACCTGCACTGAAGTCTGATGGTTGGGATACAGAACCATTTGAACTGGTAGAAAAAGATAATAAGTTGTTTGGTCGAGGTTCTACTGATGACAAAGGTCCAGTCCTAGGATGGGTTCATGCTATTAATGCCTACAAAGGAGTTGGTGAAGAGGTGAGGGAGAGATTTCATATAATTTTAAAATGTAGATAGGATCTAAGTGAGATTACAGAACTTATTTAGAAATATTTCCTTCATGTTTCGCCTTTATAATATACTTGCAAATTCAGTAAACAGACCATGCCTTGTTATTTGGCATTGTTTTTTTTTATTGGGAGAATACCAAGAGTAACAAAGAGTATTCCTGATCTCGACAACAATGTAATCTACAGAGTCTAATTATCTAAGAATCATAAATAACTAAGACTTATTTATGTGACCCCATAACTCATAACTATAAGAAACATACGTCAATTTATCAAGTCCTTTTATTGAAGAATTATGAACATATACTGACATTTTATATACAATGATGATATTTATTAATGTCATTTACAGTTGCCTGTCAATCTGAAATTCATTTTGGAATGTATGGAAGAATCTGGATCAGAAGGACTCGATAGTCTGCTAATGGACAAATTGAAACCAGAAGGATATTTTGACAATGTAGATTATGTATGCATATCTGATAATTACTGGCTGGGAACAACCAAACCGTGCATTACATATGGTTTACGCGGTATTAGTTATTATTTCTTGGAGGTAGAATGTGCGAAAATGGACCTCCATAGTGGCGTCTTTGGTGGCACTGTTCATGAAGGTATGATTGCCACATTCATTATCGAACCAGATAAGATACTTCATATGTAATTAATTTATCATTGTGATAATAACATGATAAGTTAATCGAAGAATGTGTGATTACTGCACTCATTTGCTTAGGAACATGTTTATCTGTTCTTATGATATGCTTTTTCCATTTTATATCATGAATGCATATTACATAATAGTATAAAACAAAGTCCTCAACCATGTCTGTCTGTTTGTTTGTTCGCGATAAACTGAAACACTACTGAACGGATTTTCATGCGGTTTTCACCAGTAGATACAGTGATTCATGCATATTCATTGCATAACTTATCAAGGTTGTTGATTGAAGAAGGCGTTACTTCGCGGAAATCCATCATTAAAGGTTTTTTATTATCAGGGCTGGCCAAGTCGGCTGGGCCCGCTAGTTAATTTTTTTTTTTTTCTGTGGCCTCTTGTGGTAAATTCCACAATTCCGCCAGTGTCACCGACTTCCAATACATCTCTAGGTAGCACACATATTCATATGTTTTATTTAATTTGGTTAATTTGATAAACTATTTATTTTCCGCTTTTTAGTGCCTTATGGGTTTTTGATTGATATTGAAGTCGGTTAATACTTTTTTTTGAAAATTTACTTTATTTTTCCATTTTTAGTGTACATAAATATATTTTACTAGCAGTGCCCGCGAACTCCGTTCCGCCTTAAGTATATTAAAATATGCGCATTTTTGCGGTATGGTATCTATCGGTATGGTATGCGATATGGTTTCAATTGGTTGTACAATAAGTAACGTTTGGTACGAACGCAACCTTTTCAGTAATCCGCGATAGTTTCTACCACCAACTCGGCTACCATCGCTTCACACATTATACACCTTAAGTAATGTAATTACAATGCTTGCGTCATGTTGCAACACAGCAACGAACATAAGCACAATAGGCTCCTAAGAATTGAAGAATTTTTTTTATAATATTGGTGGCAAACGAACATACGGGTCACCTGATGGTAAGTGATCACGGCCGCCCATGGACAATTGCGACACGAGAGGAAACACAGATGCGTTGCCGGCCCTTAAGAAAGGAGTAGGCTCATTTCTTGAAAGTTTTCTTATTTTGTCACGGATCCCATAATCAGAACCTAACCAAATTCTCATCAAACTACCCTTGAAGTATATCCTTTCCAATAAAAATCATCGAAATCGGTTAGCGTGATATTGAGTTATTCGGCTATTTGTTGTGTACATACTTAATGCAAATTTAAAACTTATACGGTTTTGCACTGGATGCCGTTGTCGGAACTGGACCAAATTGAAATGGGACCACACGGGAAGTACCAGCTTTCAAATAAAAAAAGAATAATCAAAATCGGTTCACCCAGTCCGAAGTGATGAGGTAACAAACATAAAAAAAAATACAGTCGAATTGATAACCCCCTTTTTTTGAAGTCGGTTAAAAATAGGGTAAAGTGCGAGTATTAATATGAGCAAAGCCGTGAGCAAAATCTAGTTTCTTATAAAGGAGTTTTTAACTGACATCAAGAAGGAGGAGGTCAACTATTCAATTGTTTTTTTTTTTGTTTGTTGCCTCATAACTTCGTCATTTATAAACCGTTTTGGATTTTATACGAAAGAGGATATCTTCAAGGGAGTCTTCTTTAATTAGGATTAGGCGTTGGATTTCGAAGATACAGCAGGGAACCCCTCAAAATCAAATAGGAAATTTATAGTGATTGAGGCATTGGTAGGTTGAAGACAGTATAAGTCTAGGTAACCTACGATGAAAGACATTCTGGTGCATTCTTTAAAGTAGATATGTGTGAAGCCGGTTTTTTTTTGCTAAAATTGTCTTGTATTTTTACATTAAATTAGTAAAGGTAATAATTTATTAATTTCATGCTACCTAATCTTTCTAATTAAGCCCTGATAAAAGCGATAGTCAATATATTTCCATTTATATGAATTACTAGTGGTCCGCCCCGGCTTCGCCCGTGTAGAATAGTTAAGTAAACTACACCTGTATCAAGCCAAGCCGGATTTGTAGAACTGATCACTTTTTAATCGATATTAGTGATCGCTAAATGAAAGAAATTGACCATCGTTCTTTAATTTTTAAATTTATAATGTTACATAAAAAGGAGCAAGTTTCTTCAAAATAGCTAACACTAAAATTCGCCAGTATTTATTAAACAAATTAAAAATAAAGAAAGTTGTCTGTGAATGTAGAAGAAGATAGATAATAACACATGTAAAAGTACAGAGTAGTAATCAAAGTAATCATAGTTTGTTTATGGAGATCATTGTTCCTTGCAATATATATCGCATGTGTTTAATTTCCTAATCAAGTGTACTGACGCAATCTATGATGAACTACGTCCCGGTTAAACAATTATGTATCTTATGTTCATAAGATGGAGGGACATATTTTAATATTCTTTTTTTTTTGTCTATACATTCCTTTTTTAAGAGAGAACCATGCTTATCCGTGAGTGATAACGGGTTGATGATGGTGATTTTACAATTTCATTGAGTATCACGTTTTTTTGTTATCTCGATCTCGGAGTTTTAAATAAACTGTTAACTATAGTAACTCCACAATACTTGAACTGTAAAGAACATCGTATTAATAACCATGGGTATAGATAGCAATCTTCCCGTAAATTGAGTTCAATAAGTTCAATAAATTTGACTGTTTGACTTCATGATTTGTTGATACTGACAGCAAAATAAATTTTTATTGGTAGCTATTATCGCTTTAATTGAAAGGTATCTGTGGCGATCATGGGAATGCGGGGTATATGTATTGCCCGCACCACATCCTGCCGCCACACCGCTTTTATTTTGCGATATTTGCCAGAAAAAATTCTCTAGATGATAACAGTGTTTTTTTAGATATAATTTATCACCATAATTATGTGATAAAACAGCCTCGTGAATATTACATTATTTTTGATAATTTTCTTGTAGATAAACATTGAATGTAACTTTCCTTACTAGACGAATACATGGCGTTGGGTACTCTTTTATAGATTTTGTTATACATATTTACCATGCAAATTGGTATATGTATGGGAATATGGTGTAAGTAAATACATGTATATGTGTATGCAGTAATGTATGCTACTTTAAGCAATGTATTACATTTCAACCATACACTATTTTATACTTTATATCGCAGCATATCCCGTAGAAGGTCTGTAAAGTTTCCTCACTCTTTCTGACTTAGCTGACAGATAATTGTTGTCATAACTTTATGTGATTTACATATATGTGTCGTTAGATTTCAAAATTAGCTGAATGAAATTTTAGCTGTTTCTAATATTTTACGTTAGTTTTCAAGATCTTCAAAGTAAAATAAAAGATCATAAAAAAAAAAACAAAAAATCTAGTGGACGACAAATATTTGAACTTCGTTCTCCGTGTAATCTTTAAAAATATTTAACGTGTTATATGAACGATTAAAATTGGATTTAGCTCCTTTTAAAATGTAACGACGCATATATATGACCATAATAAACGGCCTATGTCCATCTGGAATAGTGTACTTTTAATCCTATGGCTAAATAGAGTATCTATCTTTTCTTATCGTCGCTTAATTGATTAATCTATCTGCCGCTGCGACGTTCAATTTATGTGGAATAAGTACAGCGGGCAAAAATTAGTTACTTTTTAGCAATTCCCGGGGAGCACGTGCAGGGGAATGAGAGGTACACTTCCTGCGGACGCTAGTAATATCAGGTATAGTCATTGACATATAAAAATCCAAGACACACATAAAAGTAGCGCACAAAACGTAGGTAGTTATATTTATGCGATAAGCTTATGATTTTGTAAATTCAACCTTACTTGCATGATTTAAAGTTGTTTTTACAAGGACGACGACGCGAGACTATTTGAAATGAGTGCAATATCCAAAATTATGCACTCATTTTTGTGTATCGGCTGTGAGACTTTAAGTGTGCATCTTGGGTTTTTATATATCAATGCGTATAGTGTACCTTTCAGTTGATGATAGAATTTATGAAATTGGTGCTTTGGTCCGGTGTTTACTTAACCGAATATACGAAATACGCTCTCTATTTTAATAATATTTGTATATATCATGTAATATATGTGTGTGTATGTATATATACATATATGTATATATATTTATCTATTATTGTTTACAGCCATGTCTGATCTTATTTACCTAATGAGCCAACTGGTTGATAAAGACGGGAGGATCTTGATTACCGATATATACAAGTCTGTCGCACCTCTTACTGAAAACGAGAAGCAACTTTACACAACAATCGATTTTGATCCTGAAGCTTACAGGTGATTATATAAATCCCGGCTAGTTTGGAATTACATGGCTAACACGCAATGAATAAAGTACCTTTTCCTTTTATTGTGCGTGGTTGGCGAACCTGGCCCAAACATTTGTGGTATAGGTTTAAAATCGGTAATTTTGTTCAAAATTTGATGTTCTTTGTTAGTTTAAAGCTTAAAATATAACTTATTCAACATGTGATTGGTTCAACGTTATCAGGAGGCGGTGAACCTGCATTGATTGTGTGCCAGAAAGAGATATAAATAGGCGTTGTATTTGCTAGAATGAGATACATAAAACGTTGTGATGATTCACCGAATGAAACAAATATATCGCAATGATATAAGTGCGAAAAAGATGTTGACCCAAATTGTATAGTATCATTGAGAGGGAAAGTTAATTATTTTGAATTTTAATCAATATTTGTACAATCTTCTTTCATGTTTACGGTCATTAAAAACAATATTTTTACGGATAATTTATATAACAAATAATATATAACGGGACATAATTGTCAAAAATGCGGCAAACGTTTTGACAATTACGAAATAAACGCGGCGGAGTTTTGAGAATTACGAAATAAATGTAATATTGATGTAATCTCAAAATTCACAAATTATTTACCTGACGCAATAGCAGCGTTAATAATAGGTGAATCAATGACGTCTACATCCTTAGCGATAGTCATGTACAACGTAAATATGGAATTAACTGATGGGATTAATATTGTAATCGAAGGTTTTTCCTAATTCTTTACGTTTCTTATTCAGTGATCGTGAGCGACTATGATAAAATTTATGGCTTTTCTTGATACCATTACGCAGCGGTTGGTACAGTATTTATCTTAAGCACGGCTAGAGAATAAGCGTTTTTCTTCGAACAAACTAACCGCTGTTAGCGTGAAGGATTTTTACAGTTTCGCAGGAGTTTTAAAGATTCATTGCATTTCCATGGAACGGTAACAAGCTTAAAAGTGCCAAAATAGCAGAAACTAGCTTGCGTTGTTGAATTAAATACAACAACACGAATCGAACTAAGTGAGAATAAACTATTAACGATGCTATTTATCAACAATCTAAGTGCTACACGATTTTATCTTTTAGTAACTGATATCTGCGACTTTATCTACGTCATTTATCATAAAAAAATAGATTTTATAAAGATATCGTAATAATTATTTTTTTCAATTAGGACAATGTGTATAAGAAGAGAAACAAAAAAAATCGAAATCTACCCCTTCTGGTCTTTGAGTGCAGTGTTAGGCGGAAGCTTCGAATGTCATGTGGTGGATTTTATATTTTATTTATAATCTCTATTTGTCTCTATATTTTGTATTATTGGTGGTGTTTTACGTAATATAATTTGGTTATTGTGCACAAATAAAGTGGATGGGAAATAATACCACGGATCATGAATCCTGAGTTGCCACAAAAACACCCTGAAAAGTTCTAACAACACGGTTATCATATTTACTTGATCATTTGTTAAATGTTTGTCTTTTTATTGCGGCTAATCTCCGTGATGGTTGGACAATGTGTGATGAGACTTTCACTGGTAGGTAGCTGATGTTATAATAAGATATTTAGGTTACTTTTATATAAAGAGAAGTTAGGGTTCTGTGTAAGTATATGAATTTAAAAAAGCAGTGTCCGGAACCGCGCGTGTCTCATGTACATATATACCTATATTAAACAATTTTTTTGCTGAATTTCACGTGGTCTACGTCTTAGGTTATAGCTAGTTTTTTTTATTATAAAACGAAATCTGGTTTACAGGGTACATACATAAGTTAACCAAGTTTTATAATTTTTATATTTAATTAAAGAAATTGAGACACTCTCAACTCTAACCGTTTTGTTGTCTGTTGTTTTACAGAGTGTAGTAGTGTGAAAAACCGAATGTGTGGGGTCTTGTGTTATTGACATAAGGGATTCCCAAGTTCAGTCCTTTAAAAATACTAAAAAAAAGTCATAAACAGTGTTTTCGTGTGTTTTAACTAAGTCTCTCTTGATTAAAAAAAAATGTTATAAAAAATATACTGAATAATGTGCTTTTCGTATATAGAACATTTATCATTCGAATTTAATCAATGATGTCAAGGCCGATTTCGTAAAATTGTTGTGGTCACCTATGATTTTAATATGGCTAGATAAAAAATTGCTTGGTATATTTGGTCGAGGTATGGTGATATAGTATAATTTAAAATAATCTTAATTATTTCTATAAATAGTCTGAATTAGTCTGTCATATAGTAGATCGTTGAACATCATAGAATATGTGTCGATATTATACGAAAGAAGGTTAGATTAGATATGCTACGGTCACTCTATATTTTTAATGTACAATCAATATTATTTTGGAAAAAAATACTAGATAATAACCAATTTACTAATAAAGTTTAAGTTACGTAAATAGTTAGAGTCTATATATAATCTGTGATAACAAAATTAGTAATATTGTCTTGTTTATCGTGTTGATATTGTCATAACATAGATAACTGTTGGCTACTTTTTTTAATAAGGGACTATAATTTTACAGAATGATTGTGAATTTATTGCAATAATTGCAATAGGTGGCAAACGAACAGTTGGGTTACCTGATGTTAAGTGAGCAATACCGTCAATGGACACTAACAACACCAGAATGGTCGCAAGTGCGTTGCCACCCTTTGTGGGAAGGGTGGATTCTGAGTCGCCACAAAAACTCTCAGGAAAGTTCTAACAAGATGGCCGCCATCTTGTTAGTTCATTGAAATTATATCAAGAAACTTGTTATATCGTTGCTCACTTGACAACAGTAATAGTCTACTAGAAGACTGCTTGCCAAAAATAAAATAGAAGAACAAGCACTTATAACAAAAAACTCATTTGTTAAATGTTTGTCTTTTTATTGCGGCTAATCTCCGTGATGGTTGGACAATGTGTGATGAGACTTTCACTGGTAGGTAGCTGATGTTATAATAAGATATTTAGGTTACTTTTATATAAAGAGAAGTTAGGGTTCTGTGTACGTATATGAATTTAAAAAAAGCAGTGTCCGGAACCGCGCTTGTCTTATTTATTTATTAGGAAAACTAACAGCTATAATATGTAATATGTACATATATACCTATATTAAACAATTTTTTTGCTGAATTATTTCCGATTTAGATTTTTTGATATTTTGAATATTTGCATATTGACGAGCTTTAGTGTTATCAAAAATTTGAGAATATTCGTTTTTTTTCCTTAATGTTGAAAAGAAAGTGAGCTGTCGCGAGACGCCTGGCAGCTGTAAAACGTCGAAGTTATTTTGTACAGTTAATATGTATAAAATGATAATTTACGAAAGGGAATAAATATGGCATAACCAAAAATAAAATATTTGGATATTTTAAAGAAAAAAAAATTGAGCCGTCATGGGACGCCTGGCAGATGTGAAATACATATGTAACGTAGTAAACAACACTGTATACACTATAGGTATGCGAGCTCAGTGCGGCAAGAGAGATTGCGCACAGTCGCTTGCGTATGGCATGGCGTCGCCACGTCTTGCCACGCCAACAATCAAGTTTACCCTCGCATATATTTCACATCGAAAATCATTGCTTATGGAATAACATTTATATTCATTAACACAAAATTTTTAAATCATAGTATGACGACGCATGCTATGGCGACGTGTCGCCACGCCAACTGTCGGGCTGACCCGCCCCTATAGACGTTTCACATCTAAAGTTTAATTCAATTTTCGATTCGAATTTCGATCACTAATAATAATAATGAGTAACTGAAGTTCTGAAGTTTTTTTACAGCATATATTAATCTTTCTGTTGTTTAATGATGTAGAGCATCCATTGGCGCGCCCAAACTAGCTCACAATGGTGTCAAAGAACAGCTCCTGATGCATCGCTGGAGGTATCCAAGTCTGTCACTTCACGGCATTGAAGGTGTGTGTTCATTTTTTTAATAAATATTTTATACTAACTCTCTTATTATAGGTGTACCTTTAGAGATATCAATTTATCACAATAACATTGCGAATACACGGCTATTTGATTTTTCTACACATGTGAAATTATCAAAAATATATTTGCCAAACAAGAATGGTATAGAAATACTGACAGTAGGTAATACAAGCTAACAGCAAGATTGCGTAGGAATACACGAAGCTGTTTCGTATTATTTTTTAAATTTAGAGAAATGTAGGTCTAATAATGATATTGAGTATATGATGACATAGAGATATGTAGGTGGTAGAGCCACGCTGAAGCTATTAATGGTTTCAGCATGAATGGGCCGGCTCGCCCGGGGTAGTACCCCGAAAAACATCTCTCGCTCTAACACAGAAAACCGACGTGAAGTAACAGTGCTTGCATTGTTGCGTTTCGTTCGCTCAGTGAGAGAGACAGCGCCCACCTCCCCTCCCCTTCCCCCTTCCCTTTCTCTCTCCCCCAAGCAGGTTGGCAACGCACTTGCGACTCCCCTGGTGTTGCTAGTGTCTATGGACGGTGGTGATCACATAACCTCAGGTGACCCACCAGACCGTTTGCCTCCTATGATATAAAAAAAAATGTGGTTTGGCTCAAAATATTTATTAGGATATAATTTTTAACATAAATTTTCACTTTTTTGTTTTTTAATATTATGTAGCGCAAATTATTCAATGAAATTTTTTTTTCTGCAGACCTTTTTTCGGCTGTCGTTAATTTTATTGGTCTTGTTGAAAATCGTTTAAAATGTAAAAAAAAACTAGAATTAGAAAAACTACGTTTTTATAATCATCATCAGCCTGTAAGAGACCCACTGCAGTGCCTTAGGTTTCTTCCCGAAGGAAGGTATGGGTGTAAACACCACGCCAGCCCACGACGTATTTGTGATTTTAAACTCTGCGAAATCCACAGTTCGATGTTTTCTCACAATACAGTAGTACTACAGGAGCATTTCTCAGATTCAGGTTTCCTCACGATGTCTTCCTTCACCGTCAGCCGATACTGTTACAAAATTAAAATTGGTAAATGTCCGCGAATTGCGAATAATTCCTTGGTACATACATGCTGAGGTTCGAACCTAAGGACATCGAAATGGTATTCGACCGGCAAACCACGACTTCTGGCATGAACATATCATGTTCATGTTTTTATACCACTAGAAAACTAGATTCAAATGGGTTGTTATTCTAGTAGTTTATATCTATTGTTTTAATATTACTAATGTGTCTAATTATGGGTATAAGGATAGTTTTCTATACTAATATTATAAAGAGGTAGAGTTTGTGAGTTTGTGACGTTGTAAGGGGTAATCTCAGGAACTACTGGTCCGATTTGGAAAATTCGTTCAGTGTTATATAGCTCATTTATCAGGGAAGGTTATAAGCTATATATCATCACGCTAAGACCCATAGGAGCGGAGCAGCAATGAAGAATGTTGCAAAATCGGGGTATTTTTTCCTTTTCAGAGTTTCCGCTGCGTTTTAGCGCAAAATAACCATTCCACGCTTACGTATTACCGCCCAACGAAGTGGGCACGGGTCGGCTATCTTGTATAAATAAACCTTTATAATATAAGGAAACCTGTTGCGTTAGTTTCAGGATATTTATTTAATTTTTTTTTTCTTTAATAGGTGCATATTTTCAATCCGGTGCAAAGACTGTTGTTCCAGGGAAGGTTATTGGAAAGTTCTCTATAAGGATTGTGCCGAATCAGGAGCCTGCGGAAGTGGAACAACTTGTATTTGATTATATTAACAAAAAGGTAATGTATATATTTAAAAAAGAATATCGACAATCGAAAG
This sequence comes from Antheraea pernyi, assembly GCA_015888305.1. Lineage (NCBI taxonomy): Eukaryota > Metazoa > Arthropoda > Insecta > Lepidoptera > Saturniidae > Antheraea > Antheraea pernyi. Next base: position 24,899 of record MU160854.1, on the reverse strand, counting down.
GCTAGTTGATTAATATGCAAAGACTGTCAATGCTTCTTTAGGCAATATACCTTCTCACTGTCAATGTATGTAAATAAGATTAAAACTAGTTACATTAAAAATAAAATAAGGAATAGTTCACGTATCAACACCGAATAAGGAAATATGACATTTTTCCCGTGTAGAGAGTGTAGTTTATGGTTTAAAATATATATTAATGTATTTCTGAACGCCTTTGAGTACTTTCGCCTTCTTTAAAGTTATTCGATAACATTTTTATCGACAAATAACTAATTTCCTCTGTTTGCAATATTAGTCTTTAAAACTCTATGTATTGATAAGTATTCGCTTTTGTGACTGTTTGTACTTATTGTTTTTTAACTCTGTCACATTTAAAAGTATTACATAGTTTATTGCATTAATTTCGTAATATAGTACAAATCTTTACATTACTTCATTAATTTTAACTAAATATCCAGATCTGATTGGTGTTTGTTGTTTGATTATGTCTTTATATATAAATTTCTTCTGTATGTGTCTGTCACTGAACTCTTACTAAACGGCTGGACCGATTTTGATGAAATTTTGTGTGCGTGTTCGAGTGGATCCGAGAATCGTTTAGATGTACAATTGGTAGGTAAGTGGCGATGCGGTTGAATGTTAGATTTTTTTTTATTATCAAGGCAGGACAACGTCTTCAGTCAAATATATATGTGTATATATTAACCCCCGGACTGTCAAAAACCATAAGGGTTTTAACTCTACACAAACGAATGTAGACCTTATGATATACTGGTCAACAGACTGTTCTTACGGCATTTGAAAAACTTGAACATTAACAAATTATGTAATATGATGCGCCATTTTTTGTAGTCCGGAGAAGCTGTAAAGGCCTTTCTAGGCCAATAGCGTAGTCAGTTCATCACTAACATAATATAATATCTCTGTTAGATACGCGTATCCATTTATGGTTTGATCAGTGGAATTATCAATTCCGAACGAACGAATTTTTGGGAATTTGGTTTTACAAACTTAACACTATCGGATGACGGTGAAGGAAAACAACGTGAGGAGACCTAAATTTGAATAATATTCTTATAATACCACCGTATGTGGGAAAATATTAGAGATATTTCGGGATTTGAAGTCGCCGACACGTCGTAGACTGGCATGGTGGTTATACCCATACTTGCCGGAAGAAGTCTATGGACCTGCAATGTGTCTCTTTATTTATTTATTTATTTACAAGGCACACATTACAGATAATAAGTAACTATGTTTACAATTACAATTTATAGTTTATTTTTTGACAGCTATATTATCCAAAACTATATGCATGCACATCTATGCTTAACAAATATAATGATACAATCTTATAAAAGTATGCTAACTTAAAAAAAAAATATATATATATATATATAATATTAAGGAGAAAACCTGTATTTATGGACTATGTGATGAAATTTACTCAGACTAAGATGAAATATGTCAAAGTCGGTATCGGCACAGCCGGAGACGCAATTAGTGATAGTATTATATGAGCGACACATGTTAGCAATGGGATTATTAAAGGAAACGTTATTTATATAGAAAGGAATATGAAACAGTCTAGTACAACGACCGCGAAAGTTGGTGTTAAAATTAAGCAAGTATAGTAATTGTGGACAGTCTATAAATATTTATGGTTGATGTGATTGATATGAAGAATAGTTCTTTACTTTCATTTCTTTATTTTTTTTTTCATTTGTCAGTGGGCTGAAAGAGGTTCTCCAAATAAGATGCGTATAACAGCACAAAGTGGCCGCGCGTGGACCGAGAACCCAGATCACCCGCACTACCAGGCAGCGGCACGCGCCACTAAACTCGTTTATCAGGTAACTGGGATAATCTTTAATTACATAAACTAATTTATCGGTTATAATAATTAGAAATGTATACATTCCATGTATTATTAAATAATTTATTAATGGGTTAATGGTCCAAGTAAACCTCAGATTCGGATTCAGGAAATCAAATTATTTAAAAATCGTACTCGACTACGGTCTACAATTTTTTTGTCATTTTCAAGGTTTTTTTTTGCAATCTACTTATATTTAAAACAGCTTATGGCCCAAATAACTTACTACAGATAAATAACTTAATACACTTTCAGAGAATCGAAATATACATGAGAATTATCAAAAAAAATTTATAACCAAAATACCAAACTTTCTGTATTTTTTACGGTGTTATGCAATGTATTCGAGATTTTGAAGGTGCACTGACTCCAGATTCGGATTCAGCGAATTCAAAACGTCACCTTCTAACATAGCATACTGTTCTTTCATTTCCCTAGGAAGCGAATAAATTCTTACTCGCTCTAGGGGTCTACATAATTTGACGGTTACTTGAGATTAGACGGATTTTGTTGTATTGTAGATGGATCCAGACATGTCTCGCATCTCTTGCATTTCCCTAGGAAGCGAAAAAAGTCTGTCTCGTTTCAATTATCCGATACTAAATATATCTGTTTCTACAACTCGTATATGTATGAATAGTTAGCTTAGCTCAGATAGGTCGCGAGTTGCATGTATCAGGCGGCCACCTTCCGCCGGGCGGACCGCTGGGGAATATCTAAGGGGAATAGCGTAGTTCGATCCCTTGCCGCCCCAATAATACGGTCGGACGGTATACCGTGGCACTTTAGTCCGTGCGAGTCGGACATAACCCATCCTCTCCCCGAGACAGTGGCGTATCCATAAGGGATTTCCCCACGTAAATAATAAAAAAAAAAGGTCGCGAATTGCATGTATCAGGCAACAACCCAAGCCGAGGTGTGCCGTGCATCCTTGAGCTAGTTGTCAAATAAACTCGGCTGAGTGCCTTAAGAGGTAGCCTTAGTAGTCCGGTGTAGCTGTTAAGACCTTGCCAGGTCAATAGCGTAGTCAGTTCGAAAAAAAAAACTGTCTCGCTTTACGGTTGATCAATAAAGAAACCACTAGTTTAATTACCCCGTATCGAATACGATTTAGAAGGGTTCAATTGTATTGTAGACGGATCCGGACATGTCCCGTGAGGGCGGGTCTATACCGGTGACGATAACGCTGCAAGAGGCGAGCGGACGCAACGTGGTGCTGCTGCCGATGGGCGCCGGCGACGACATGGCGCACTCGCAGAACGAGAAGCTCAATGTACGCAACTACATCGAAGGCGTAAGTACTCAAAACAATTAGTTCAAACTTAACGTGAAGAGATATTTATGCAGGCCGGCATGACAGCGGCGACCGCTGAGGGATAGCGTGTCTCTCGGTAGTCGCCATTGTGTTTGGATTATACTGTGCTCACCATCAGGCACAGTACATTCACTTTGCAGTGCTACGATAAAATAAAATAAAAAGTAGCGATGCTGATCTAGTTCATTCAATGATATTATAATTATAAAGCTGTAGATACGTTACCTACATGATATTTTGACTAAACAAATGGCACGATAACGCACACATACGTAAAGTAATATTGTAACGTCACACTGTCTTAGATAGAATGTGGAAGTAAGATGGCGTATTCTCAATATCGGTGGTGGAAAAGAGATAGTTATATGTTGCTTAGATACGGGAGGATTGACGGAGCAGCCGTCAAAAATAAGATAGCCAAGTTTTAACAAGGCGCTGTCGAAGCTTTTGTGACGTATCTACACCTTTTTAGTTATAATATCATTGAGTTCAGTATGAGTGCTGGGTTACGAAAAAGACTGATGAGGAAAAATTACATGTTATACATGAAAATACACAGATGCGAATGTTAAGGTGGACGTGTGGTGTAACTAGAATGGATAAGATTAAGAATGTATATATTAGAGGAAGTTTAAAAATAGTACCAGTGGCAGAAAAGTTGAGGAGTAATAGGTTAGCATGGTATGAGCATGTCATGAAGATGAAAACCATATAACTAGTCGTTATATGGTTAACATGTTATATGCAGTCACTTTGTCGTGCTACAATAAACTAGAAAAGTTTTGAATATGATGGTAGACGGATATAAGATTAGAGGAAGACCGAACAAGGTATGGATGTATGGTGTGAAAAATGATATGTGTATAATATTTGTGAATAATATTGAGATAGCATCTGAAAGCGGAGAGTGGAAAAGAGAAGTACAGACCCTACTTATGTGGGATAAGAAGAAGAAGATGATGAATTATATACATTTTATACAGTTTGTTAATTAATCAAAAAAATAATAGTTAAAAAAATACTTAGAAATTATTTTTTTGTCACTTTTAAAAAAACATCAAAAAGTCAACCTCAGCGACAGCTACCCGGTCCAATGAATCTAAACCACTCTCGGATCCACTGGAACACGCATACAAAATTTCATCAAAATCGGTCCAGCCGTTTAGGAGGAGTTCAGTATTTACACTATTATTAATCCAAATTTATTAAATTTTGTTTTCTGTTTTTTAGTTGGAAGCGTGTTTTTTTAGTTTTTTGAAACTATTATTTATTTTTCGTTTTTTTGGTTAAATTTTTTAAACTTTTTTTTTTCGGATTATTGCATTGTCATCTACTTTTGATAGGTGTGCAAAGTTTGACTTAAATCTGATCGTTCAAAGTAGGACAAAATCGAGCTCAAAGGGCCGACCTTTTACATACATACATACAGGTGAAGCTAATAAAAGCGTGATAAAAACGATGGGCTGTACAATCTCAATAACAAAAAGTGTATGTATACTTATGTACACGCGTTAGATGTTATACTTCTTTGGCGTAACAAGATAAAAAATTTTTCTTTCGGCTTAATCTACGTTTGTAGAAAAAACGACACTAACAATAGAAAAAAGGTATTTAATACATTGAAAGTTTTAATACAAAGAAACAAAATGTTGACTATAGCTAACTTTAGGGTGTCGGTTTTTCGTGACAATGTGCGCGCGCGAGACATCAATATTTCAGAAGTTGGGGTATGGCGAATAGAACATCCGGCGACAAAGTTGCCAGGTTTTACGGTTATCCACTGATATAAACGTTTCAACCTCATAATCCCTGGAATGTCCTATTTCGTCAGAGTAATAACCGAAAATTCGATGTCGAGCGGTATCTTAACGTCGTTCGAGATAACAAAATACCTCAATGTATATTACAAACGAAATTACTTCGGGACGCGGGAGTTTCTCAAATCCAATACTAGCATAATATTACGTCATAAGCACGTGTTGATATTACGAATACGTATTTATTTTGCGGTTCTTCCAGTAACATTGAAATTGTTTATAGTGATTTTCTTTGTGTCACAATCATGTGTCACTATTTTATATTTGTCACGCTCTTCGTACTATACTTAAAGTAGGAATGCACGTGCCTTACGTCAGTCAGGCATGTTCATTATTAATTTTATATGCGAACTTTTTTTAATCGAAAGGATGTGCTCCGTATGTTATATGATTTATTCATACAGTTGTAGTACGGCTAACCGGTTTACAAACTCGATATGACTTGAGTTTTGGTTTTATTTTTTTAAACATAATATTGATCCATAACGGTGTAATCCCCTATCTTGTTGTAATATTAACGCGGTGAGTTTCGGGATTTCCAAATGCGTCGATTCCGCGTCATCTCAGCGATTTCCCATCGCTGCTGCCGTGACGCGTTGCATGCATCCTTTTGTATACAATCTCACTATCAGAATGCAGTTAATTCATACTCCTATTATAAAATATGAGCAATTTTTTTCTAATTTGCCTTTAAGATTAATTTTGTCGCATATCGTCCTACTTAAAAACTTATAACATACAACTTTATTGTTGTACAAATTATTCGTTTTTAGATTACGTTAATTTCGAGAATAGAAGCTGATTCGTAATAAAAAGAGAACTATTAAATGTGCCTTTTCTTCCTTATTTCGAATGTAAATAATACTCAACCGATAAACGATAAATGCGCTAGATAGAACTATAGATCCTTCTTCTTTTGGACAGTAGAATGACAAAGGTGTATTTTGGATGACAATCGACCCAAAACTCGTCTGCAATTTTTTTTCTAGTTTCGTGTTTCACTATCTATGCGTATTCAAAACATTCACTACATTTGAAATAGCTGAAAACTTATAAATTGTTTTCAATTATTTTTAAATTGAATTTAATAATAATTTTGAAAATAAGCTTTAACTCGTTCTTAAAAGTATACAAAATAAAGTTTACGAGTAGAACACTTTGATAGTAATAGACCCCTTAGTAGAACATCCGCTCTACTTTCAGACTCGATTGCTTATCGTTTCAAATTCTGAAAACTGTTCTGTGGTTCTCTTTGCTCATTCTCTATGACCCATTCACTTTCTCCACGGTATTTGCAAGCCAGTATTATAACGAGTATCGGCGGATCTTGTTTGGCGGTGTCTTCGATTGCTTTTTTTGTATTAGGGATTTAAAGAGATATTTAGTTTTAGAATGATTTTGAGATACATGGTGCGGGTTGTCGATTACAACTGTTAACAACGTAATAGTATTTATTTTCTTATTGTCAATCGTTTGTTATTGTCATGTTAGTTACTGAGAAGCATAATTTGCTTTCTCGCGATACATATTGTAGAATTTGGAAGGATTTATTTTATAGTAGCGGGCCCGGTGGACGTTGTCCCGCCCTGAAAATAGAAAAATCTTGACAAATTATATATCTGAACCTACCTCAAGAATCACTTTATCTACTGGTAAAAACCGCATGACAATCCGTTCAGTAATTTTTGAGTTTATCGCGAAAAGACGGACAGATAGACAGACGCGGCGGAGGACTTAGTTTTATATGTATTGATTATACAGTCATATTAAAGGTTCCATTTTCAAAATACTTTTTTTTATTAAAAAAAATATATAATTAATATCCGAACGGTAGTTTACAGTTGTATCACATAGAATTCAGTGTAAAGTAATAAACGTTTATATTATGCAATGGGAATTTACAGTGATGGTAATTTTTAAATGATTTAAACATTTTATTTATTATTCTGATTCAGCTAATATATACATCGTTTTAAAATATTGTGAAACCGGTAATAACTATTTGAACATATGTGGCATAATACAACTTTGATTAAAAGCATTTATGTTATCTATCTATACTAATATTATAAAGAGGTAAAGTTTGTGACGTTGTAGGGTGTAATCTCAGGAACTGATGGTCCGATTTGAAAAATTCTTTTAGTGTTATATAGCTCATTTATCGAGGAATGTTATAGGCTATATATCATCACGCTAAGACTAATAGGAGCGGAGCACCAATGAAGAATGTTTCAAAATCGGGGTGTTTTTCCTCTTGAGAGATTCCGATGCGTGTTAGCGTTAGCCCAAGTAACAATTCCACGCGAACGAAGTGGTGGGCAGAGGCTAGTTAAACAATAAATATATATTGCATTAATAATAATGGTATTTATCATTATGATATAAGTTGATCAACTTAGGCAGTAATCTATGTATAAATGTCATCTCATAAAATTTCCAAAGTACGAAATGTTTTTTCTTGTGTATCAGATAAGCAAACAAATTAAAAAAAAAACATCTTTACTTACTGTTATTACATTGTAATATATCTAATATATATCTAATAATCTACATATTATAAAACAAATTCCTCTGCCATGTCTCACGGATTTTCATGCGGTTTTCACCGGTAGATAAAGTAATTCATGTGGAAGGTTTAGATATATGATTTGTCAAGGTTTTTATTATCAGGGAGGATCGATGTTTTTTTTTTCGACCTGACTACTTTATCGGCCTAGCAAGGCCTTAACAGCTTCACCGGAATACGGGCGGGACGATGTCCGCTGGGCCCGCTAGTTAAGTATACTTTAAACAAGTCTACAATGGTATTAAATCTATTACCTGTCAATTATATAATAAGATAATTAAATATCTAAGGATTCGAACAAAAATCTTATTGACTGTGATAAAAGTTTTAGAGTCTGTTCAGAAGAATCGACTCGCGCGCTTCAAAATATATTGCGTCCAGATACCGCTTTTTACGCGCCTTTCTACCCTAGGAAATGTCGCATATGCTGAGATACGATAGGATAGACGACTGATGACTATATAGACTCGCCACAGACTCGCGCGTAGTACCGGACGCAGCAATGCGACCTGAGTATCTAGAGTCTCGCTCATTGCACTTTTTTTTTCGAACTGACTATACTATTGACCTAGCAAGGTCTTTAAAGCTTTACTGGGCGTTTTACGCGCGAGTTAGGAAACGCGCCGCACCATCTGGACGGGATATATGTAGTTCTAGTATCTCGGATACGCGCTAATCGACTCGCGCGTCAAACGCCTCATCTGGACAGGCTCTTAATAGAACATCTGCAAATGTTTAATTTATAAATTACAAAAAGTCTATAAGTCTAATGTAATAAATAACTAAATGGAACACATATCGTTAAATAATTAATATTGACACGACATATTGACATTCGAAATTACAATTAAACAATAGGTGATTAGTAAACTCGTCTATTATTTTTACTAGTTTGTTTGTTACGCTTTCACAACGTAACTACTTAACCGATCATCAAGTAATTTTGTCTATAGGATAACAGGGGGTACAGAAAAGGCCAAATTCACTCAACCTGCGTCCCACCGGGTGTTTACAGTTGGCACACCTGCTTATACATTATTTTAAATTTCGTGCCCATCGGAAAAACTATGAGCACGCTGAGTAAATTAAATAGATACCAGTTAACCCGATCGTAATGCGTTCCATATGGTTACACGAAGCTTGTTTTGTTAGACAACCATTTTTCACTACATTAATACGTTGTTAATTTGAAATTGCGTTTTTTAAATTAATACCTAAATGTTTGTAGTTTGCGGCCCGCGACACCATGAGTGAAACGTATTTGTGGCCCGTTTAAAAAAAAGGTTGAGTATCGCTGCCATAGGGGGGGTATATTTCATCTAGAAATATGTTCTAGGGATTGATTAAATCGACAATAACGCGAGCAAAGTTGCGAGTAAAAACTAATTTGAACTATAAATGTTTTTTTCCGCAATTACACCTTCAACATTTTCACGCGATGTGTTTTCCTTTGTGTAATGTCAAGGTCAAGAATACGACAACTGCACTCGTGTTTTTGGTACTATTATAGTTGACCTTTGTTCTAAGCTGCTATCAATGACATGGCATTCGTGTACCGTGATTATTAATTCTCTTTTTAATCATTTACAGATAAAATTATTTGCCGCTTACTTGTACGAGGTTAGCAAACTCGCGAAATAAACGACGCCGGAAAACAAGAAGATAAACAAGTATATGATATTGAAGTATGACAGTGAGCGGTCATTGGCTACGAAACCATATTTACTCATGTAACCAGGTCTTATATTTAAACTGAGATTATTCCCGATGTTAAGTACAATTGACATGTGCATAATAACTTAATTTTCTATAATACTCATAGCATTTATTATTGTATCCACAGTAAGAAGCCAGTACCGTCTGTTCGCTGATTAAACTCATAATATTTTTTATATACTTTCGAGATTATTTTGTTTCATTTAATGCATAAGTAATATTTTTTGTTATATTTACACAATTGTTATTTTTCAATTGTATTCTCTTTAATTACCCGCATAATAAAAATATAACTGTTCGAATTGTTGGTTTTAATGCACCTCATTTATGTCGCCTTTTCCCTGCAATTACTTTTATAATTGTTTGTCTACTTATTTGTCGTTTGCGATAAGTAAAACCGTTTAAAATGTAGTTTGAAGAAATCTACCTAATTTTTTCACTCTAAATTCTATTGTTGTCTAATCAGCCGATATCTGAGGAGCCTCGACGTATCGTGACCGCTTAGAGAGCGTATTGAAACTGACACACTAGGTCAATGGTACAACCTATCGCTCGGAAATTTTTAACTATAAGTGCATGCAAACTTATTTATTTATACTTAACATAATTATAACAAGGTCTGTGAGTTTAAATAAAGTTAATCTCCGAAACTACTGATTCGATTCTGAAAATTCTTTCAATAATAAGAATAATACATTATCCTTGAAACCTAAAATATGTTTGAGTGCTACAAACATAGTGCTTTATTAAGTTTTATATTGCAATTAACGAGTGCAACACTATGTGATTACCACTAAAAGTGTTCCTTCTAACTCTTTAATGCTAGGCAGTAGAAGCTGCTTCTAAAAATTACCTATCCTCCGCTGGTATAAGTATCTTTTTTAAGAGGCCTCTTACATACATTTTAAAGTTAATAAATACTACAACTAACCAGTAAGGGGCGCGCGTTGAGCGCTAAAGGTTTCCATTTCCTTATGTATGTACATGTAAAAACGCTGGATATATCTGAACATCGCATATACTCGTAGACATACTATATGCGAAATGGAAATCTATTCTGAACTTGGTGCACCTGATATGTCGACAACATGAGAGGAGCTTAATCGTCTATTCATCGTGTGTTATATCCTGTTCAACAAGAAACGAATGGTTAGAGCCTATAGTACAACTTTGCACATTTAGAAATCCCTAAACACCGAAATATTTAAAAATAGCGTATTGCATACTTACTACCACATTACTACATTATAATATGACTTTTTCACACTTAAGAATCCCAAAACAACAAAATATTTAAAAACAGGATTTCAGATAATATAAATATAACAATTAATGCTACAAATTTTCGAGACCGATTATATGAGTATATTGTTATTGCAGCGTGATTGTAGACCTATCTTATAGCCAAAATCTACTCATCCAAGGCCCAACCCCTATGTGAGTTATACTTGGAGTAGTTGAATACTTGGCAAACTTTCTCGTGCACACCTAAACGACTACTAAATAATGCTTTCAACCCATAAGTTCTACATTTGCTTGGTATTCTGCAAAGAAGCATTTATAAATAAATAAATATATGATAAAGAACCCGCCATACGACCTGTCACTTCGGGAATCTTCATCCGTGTTATTACATAAAATACGCATTAAATAATTGGTTTAAAAAGGTTTCGTAATAAATGCACCACGCTCGCCCGAGGCAAGTTCGCGTTATCCTTTTTCACAAGTCTAATCTAACGTAACCGAAGCGAGACAAAAGAGCAAGATGGCGAACATTTAGCGACCGCGGTGCATTTAATACGAGACCTTATTAAAGCCAGGGTTCAATACGTATTTAACTTTTCTGTAATAACACCGCATAGGTTTACATGTGGCACCACTCTGTTAGTGCATCTTCATAGTTTAATGGTCGCCGCTACTCTTGGACAGTAAGTATGTGTTAATTACGGAATAATTATTGTGCAGGGCTCAGAGTAAAAACAATATAATTGCTTTTGTATTTGTGTTAAGTTCGTTAATCGGCATACCTAATTGGATTACAGATAATGTAAAACAATGAAAGACAATAACTAACTACTTACCTTAATAACATTCTCTATAGTGGGATGTTAATAAAATTATAATGATTCTGAATAAACTTTTTTCTTTTGACTATTGCCAAAAACAAAAGAATTGTTTGTATTAATTCATGTATCACAGTTTTTATCATTTTTCTTTTAGTTATCTTCATTTTAAAATTGTATACTTTAATCATATATAATGTAGATATCGTTGCCTATAATTAGGGTCATTGCTAACAAAAACATTGAACCCTATTATACCTTGTTCAGATAATAATGTGTTGTTGTTGATTCTATTGATAACCTAAATAAACTAATATAGAAAATATTACTATGATAATATATATCTAGAGTGAAATTGAAAACAGAAAGGGAAAATTTATAGGAAAAAGTATACGTACAGTATAAAGTTACACCTGTTTTGTAAGAAATTATGTACATATTTAAATTTTAGGGTACTCATTCGTTTTGGAAATCTAATCAATTTCATTTTGTATGTAATAAATAACAACTTTCTATGAAATGTACATAATATTAAACGTATTCTCATATTTTAAGATATTATTTTAGCAGTGAAATGATGTCGTCATTTTTGTATGTGTTTATTAAAGTTATGTTAAAATATGATTGTGGTTGACCTACGCAGTGACGACTAGTTTGGAATTTTTTATTTACATGAATTGTGGTACATCAAAGCGTTTTATATAAATTATATAACATTGTACTGCACGATATTAATCTATACTAATATTATAAAGAGGTAAAGTTTGTGAAGTTGTAGGGGGTAATCTCAGGATATACGGATGAGACTTGAAAAATTCTTTCAGTGTTGAGAGCTCATTTATCGAGGAAGGCTATATATATAACATCACATTAAGACCAATAGGAGCGGAGCAGTAATGAAGAATTTTTCAAAATCCTTTTTTTTCCTTTTGAGAGCTTCCGCTGCGTGTTAGTTAGCCCAATATTAGTATTCCACGCAGACGAAGTAGTAAAATATACGTATTTTAATGTATATACGTTTGCGTATAATTATAAATTTTATATTTCATGGTTAAATTTTATTGTTCTTTAGTTTTTTTTTATTTATTAGCCATTTAAAACACCTGTAAAGATTATTATTTTTTCTTCTTCTTGGGATTATCAATTAACTGGAACGAGAATTTCATCACCTTTGATAAATAAAAATGTCATATTTTGGTATTTATTGTTAGGTGCATTATTCATTAACTATTATCTTAGTGTGTTATCTGTACCCCATTAGGTGCCATCTTACCGCTGTAGTTGTAAAATCGGTTGTCTGCTATCAAATTGTATGATATACCATGGAATATGTAAATAAAAGTTGAAGAAAATAAAACAAATATGATGACCAAATAATTGCTTGATAAATAATTATGTAGGGAGATAAACTTGTCGATCCTCGTACAGTTATATGGTCAACATTTAACGGTTAATATAAACGACGATTAATTTATTTCAGATCATATCTTAGTTAGCATACTTTTCATTCGATTTATATTGTGTGGGTGATTAAATGAAAAGGCGATTTCTTGATACTTTACCTCCCGTTGTCATCGACTCGCGGTCAGCGCACGAACGCTTAGCGCATACCAGTTTGTAATACTAACATAAAAGGGGATAGCAACCGGCTCTCATTCAGTTAGTTTGCACCAGAGGCTTCGGCACAACGCTACGTACCAGCCGTTACAATATTCTTTCACGGATCATATTAATAATAAAATGAAAAACAATTAGCGCTTGCAATCATAGTGGGAAAATAAGATAGTTTATAATTTGTTACAACATTATCAAATACAACAACCGAAGAAACCTTATTGCATTCAACATAAGGACATATCTCGGTGAGTGGTTTTATATTTCTATTTTTAGTTAGTTTTTAAGCATATATATATTTCTAAATTCTTCATTTTTACCTTATATATAGACGTATAAATTGCCGTTACAAATCTTGTTCAATGAGCGTGATGGCACCTAATTACAATGCAGTTTATGTAATATTGTGTATTAGTACTATGGACATATTTGTTTGTTCGTCATCGCTCGGACCCAGGTTATCAAATACGCTTTCTAATTTACTATGACGAACTAAGTGTAGCGGCCTGTAAATAACCATGTCGTATAACTGAATATACATGATTTATGTATTGTAAACAAAATAATAGTAAATACATTGATTTCACATGCCATTGTCTTTTTTATAAACATCTTCACATAACATACGACTTTCTCCTTGCTGAAAGTTATATTGTGTACAATGGATATTTATACAATGAACAAGTAAACCGTAGTCAATTACACGTTTTTAACTCTTTCATCTTGCTTTAGAGTTTTCTTTCTGTCTATTCAAAATGCACATAAATATTATAGCAAATATATCTAGTGTTAATTAAACAAAAACCAGAGATCCTGTTTGTAATTCGGAACAATATTGTTTCTGAAGTATACATAATCTATCGACCAATGTGAATAACCTTAAAAAGACGACGGATAATTTAAATGATAATTTGAAGTAGATATAATTTAAAAATTGTTATTAGTTAACAAAACAGTTAACAGTAGCTTAACGTATGAATAATTTGAGAATATATTATATACGATATAATATAGATTAATTATTTAAAAAATAATAAAACTTTCTGAGCTTATTACATTTAATTATGGGTATTTATAATTTTAATATACAGTACAGTACAGTCCTCGTCAAACTTTATGTCCGTTCTGAATGTAGAACACATAAGGTATAAATAAGTGTTCTACTGTATTTCTAATACCGAGACAACTTAATCATTGTTAAATACCAATATTAGATTCTTATAATAATATTTTGACTTTGTTTTAAAAATTGACTATATTACGCGCAAGCCCGAACTTACGACTATATTCAGAGCGGTCAAAAAGATTGACGAGGCCTGTATAGTTATAATATGTCAATATTCGACTCTGGCAAATGATTTCAAATAAATTTAGTTTTATTACATGGTTTAAACATACCTTGTAGTGGCTATAATACTTGCTTATATTATTTTTTAAACTTTGTTACTGCAATAACTGATGTAAAACATTATTTCGCGATAACTTTTGAACAGACACTCATAATCAGTCTATGAAAAAGTTTATTCATGTATAGTTAACTAGCGTCTGCCTGCGACTTCCTCCGCGTGAAATAGTTACTTTGGGCTAACGCTAACCCGAAACTCAAAAGGAAAAAAAAACACCCCCATTTTGAGACATTCTTCATTGGGGTTCCGCTCCTATTGGTCTTAGCAGGATGATATATAGTCTATAGCCTTCCTCGATAAATGACTTATCTAACACGGAAAAAAAATTTCAAATCGGACCAGTAGTACATGAGATTAGTGCGTTCAACCAAACAAACAAACCCTCCAGCTTTATAATATTCAGTGTAGATAACAGGGGCATTATTATTCGGGCAACGTTTTGCCTCATAGTTATGCAAACGTTACATTATACATATATACTTGTAACTATATATAGAGACTAATATATGCGACCTCTATGCTTTTGTAAAAGAAACTGCATTATCGAGGTAGAAAAAACAGAAATGCTGGTATGTTATATTGAACCTGGCATAAAAAATTCATGAATAAAACATACAAAGAACGCTAAGAAAGTATATACATCCTTCGGAATTTTTATGTTGAATTTATTGGAATAAAACCGTTAAAGCAATTAAAAATTTATCCGTCATCTCCTGCTCATTCTTTATGACCCAACGTATAGAAGTCATTATTCTTCCTCCCGAGTCTATTCTCTTAATTTTGTTATGAAAATATCAATAATTTAGTAATATTTTATAATTTCTTATTGAAATGTAATTTAATCTAGGCAATTGTAGTTGTATTTTCTATTAAAATTGCGTTTAGGGCGTTATATGGACGTTTTCTACGTTCTACGTTTTCTAATAACTATCTACTACATCATTGAAAGGCATATCAATCAAATATTTCCTACCTTTGTTACCACTTTTTATACCATAATTAATCGATTTGATTCTTTTCACGATCAGGACATCGTTAGAGTCAAATTAAAGTATATGAAGGCGTAATATTATGACCCGCTTTTCGGTCCGCTTGTTGTGCAACAAATGTGTCGTGAATGATGACGTGTCTGAACTTTCGCTGTTCTGTTCTCCTCCGATATAGTAGTCGGCATGGAAAACCCGCGTATTGTGTTCATTTGTTTATTAGCCTTGTAAACGTGACCTACTATACATATCGGTATTCCCCGGACAAGATACTTATATATAACAAGCTATCTACTATAACCGAGGATCAATAATTTATTAATCACAAGTAATATTTGCAAGTAAATTAATACGTCATTCGTGACGAAAAGTACGATGTGATATTTTACTGACGCATGTTAAGTATATTAAATTATAACGTATTAGTTGATACCCGTGCCTTTGTATGTCTCTTTTATTATCTTAACAATATATTTTGTATACAGAGGAAAAAACGTAACCACACCTCTTATCCCACTTATCCACGGTAAGAAAATACACATAGCTGAATGCGTAATGTTTATAAGAACCTTAGTTTCTTAATAACTTTATACTGAATGAAGATATCGTCTAAAAAGTAAAACAAAAAAACTGATCGACTTCTATCTTGTATTTTTTGAGTGACGTATGCACAGCAGCAGACCCTCATAATTATCTATACATTAATAATAAAGAAGATAGACTATATAAACGTAGTTACGAGTATCTAAACCGTTACAAAACTTTTTTATATTTATTTTCTTTATAAATGAATACTCAAATATAGTTAAGAGGTTTACGGTATATTAAATCAGTCGGTTATTTGTATTTCAAGAGCGGGTTAGGTGTTTCGGAGAAAACAGTTGTAATGATATGACGGCTGGGGTTTTTCCACATAACCACGTCCAATGCAATCGGATGACCGACCGCTGCAGTGAATGGTTCGTAACAAATTGAAAACTTCGATGAAGTCCGGTTAGCATAAATGAAACGCTAAAACATTCAGCGAATCATGATTCGTTATTTATAAAAGAATATCTCCGTCACAGATCCGAATAATCACTAAACTTAATTATGTTGAGGCAAGAACTGGCTAACGTGAATTAAATTCTAGATTTATTTATCGAAGAGATTCCTGCCCACTGTTTAGTATTTAATACGCACATAATAACGTGCTCTTTTACGAGAGTTCATCATGGTACGGTAGCTGCCCCTATGCACTGGTGAAAGTGGCGAAATGACGGGTCTGTTGATTTTTTCTGGTCATCAGATCATTTGCTATCGTTACTCGATGATCTTTTATAACCTGATTTATATCGACAATAAGTAAATTAATTTCGTTAAAGTGTAATTGTAATAGTAACCTAGTTGATTTGAAACTTATTCTATTTCTAAGTCTTTACCTATGAAATTACTGTGTTATATAGAACGAATGAGATATTTGTTTTAAATGAAAAATTAATACTGATTTAATCAAAGTACTTGTTATCATTGATTATGCATTTTTGCTGTTTTAAGGTTTATATGTTCACATGTTTTTTTTTTCATAGTAGGCATACGAACAGGCGGGTCACCTGATGTTAAGTGATCACGGCCGTCTATAGACACTAGCAACACCCGGGGAGTTGCAAGTGCGTTGCCAGCCTGTATTTGGAGGGAAGGAGGAGTCGGGAGGGGAGTTGAATGAGAGGGAAGGGGAGGTGGTCCTCCGGCGCTCTCACTGACCGAACGAAACGCAACAATGCAAGCACTGTTACTTCACGTCGGTGTTTCTGTGAGAGGGTGGTAGTACCCCGGGCGAGCCGACCCATTCATGCTGAAACCAATAACAGCTTCAGCGTGGCTCTACCACCTTTAATTAGTATTATTACCTCCGTGATATAATTTCTGCAGACTGGCATCAATCAAATCTACAAAGGCGTGTTTCATCACCTTTTTTATACTTGATAGTTAAA
This sequence comes from Antheraea pernyi, assembly GCA_015888305.1. Classification (NCBI taxonomy): domain Eukaryota; kingdom Metazoa; phylum Arthropoda; class Insecta; order Lepidoptera; family Saturniidae; genus Antheraea; species Antheraea pernyi. Next base: position 7,567 of record MU160854.1, on the reverse strand, counting down.
TGAAAACGTGGTCTTAGATGGTAAACACGCCAAACCTAGTAAGGGACTGGCTCTCAAATGCAGTTGCGGGAACACACCAACAGATGCCCGGCGACATTTTTTTTTTCGAACTGACTAAACTTTTGACCTATCAAGGTCTTAACAGCTTTACCGGACTGCTTGCCCAGCGACAGAACATGAGGGTGGTAACTAGCCAGATGGACTTAGAAAAGACCGTACCACAATGCCATGGTTCAGACTTAGTTGCAAGGATTCAAACCTACGTCCGTCGACGCTGTTTCCGAACACGCTATCACCTAAGACATCATCGTCTCATACGAATTGAAGTTTTACCCGTGTAAAGATTTATCAAAATTTCGGAAAATATGAAAATCTGTTAGAGGATGAACGATGAACATTTTTTTAGCCACAATTCCTTTAGTTTTGCGATAGTATGTGCTGTGTCAAAGAGCAGTCGACTAGAACAAATGAAAGTCTTGATTGTTTGAGAGCAAGCTTGGAATTCTTGACAGTATACCATTGCATTGTGCTAGGTTTCAAACAGCTGTAATTAACAGTGTCGACATAGGTCCTACACTCAGAAACAGTCGCTTTTGGCTTAATTACCGTCCACATCATAGTTTGGCTGCTTTTATTGGTCAAACCTGTGCGACGGACATTTTCGATCATTATATAGGATTCATTTTTATCACGAGTGATAATCCGATTCAAAACTGCTTCATTTATGTGCCTATTTAGCAAATTAAGCTTTGGCGTCATTTTGTTTAGTCAGTTCATATGTTGTAAGTTTTTTAATCTTATCAGTTTCACGTACTTGAATTAGTATCGTTTTATCATTGCCGTTGAAGGTTGTTGTTAATTTTGTCATGGTGTAAGATAAATGTAGTACGACTATGACTTCCAATTCATCGTTGTGGACTTTCATCACCTGTTGATTGTATGGTTCATTGTTGAGGTCGAAATTTCTAAAACGGATGCGTTCAAACAATAATGCACTATGTGTTCACTAACAGGATGCCTAATCTATATACGTCATAGATATGGTGCGTTGTCTGAGTTGTGTTGGTAACCTCAAAGGCATATTGAAAAATTATTTTCACTGTCATAGAAACTGCAATATCAAAGAAAAATCGAACGACGAGAAAACAAATGATTAAAAAAAAATGTCAGCTATATTACAAAGTAAAATAAATTTGATTTTCGTATGACAAGTAGAATAAAATATATCTATTTTTGCACTAGCCAATATTTTAAATAAATCATAGGGATATACTTCATTCATGGCGAATAAATGACTCTAAATAAATTTGTTCAATTTCATGAGACATATAGAATACAAGGTTATCAATAAAAAGCAAGGTTATCTTCTGCCACGGGCAATTTGCTTTGTAAAAATATATCTGAAATGGTCTTGTTTAATTTGTTCAATTTCATGAGACATATAGAATACAAGGTTATCAATGAAAGCAAGGTTATCTTCTGCCACGGGCAATTTGCTTTGTAAAAATATATCTGAAATGGTCTTGTGACTAGTTATACATAGAGATATTCTGTTTTTGGCAACTTGTTGAAAGTGATGTTTTCTTCATTATTATGGGCGACCCTTTATTATTTATGTATTATTGTTTTGCATTCACGGTAAAAACTAGTGAAGCAAATTAAGCAAAAAATATAAAAGAATGAAAAAAAAACTAAGACGCCTTTGTAGATCGAGGAGAAGCCATTAGCGTAATCTAGTTTACATTCTTTCTGATAACATAATATTCTGAAATAACGACAGTTATTTAATGTCGTTGAATGAGTTCTTCCTCTTTTTCTTGTTTTGGCTCCGCAGAAGCATTTGCCAGTGTTAATGATTTGTCTCAATGGAGATTACAACAAATTTTACACAATAAGTATAGTGTGAATAATTTCAATGTTCCAACAAGATGGTGGCTCTCTTGTTAGAAATATCCAGGAGGTTTTTGTGGCATCTCCGAATTCATGGTCCGTGGTATTATTTTCCATTCACTTCACTTAAGCTTTTTTTTTTTCGAACTGACTACGCTATTGACCAAGCAAGGTCTTAACAGCTTCACCGGACTACGAACTTATGCACAATCAACGAACTGTATTACGTAAAACACCACCAATTTGACAAAATATAGAGTCAAATAACACAAGATTATGAATAAAATATAAAATCTACTACACGATAGACCAAAATCCCGCCAAAATCTCTGGAATGAGTTGAATCGTTATTGTAAAATTTTGAGGTTATTAAAATATAATACATGTTTTATCACACAATGTATATACTAATTTTAGTCGTCTGTTGAGTTACGTGACTATGCGACACGTATACACGAGACGCTATTTGCGTATCTCCCATTGTATTTATTCTATTTTGCTATACTAATTAATATTGTAAGCAGTCATTTTGAAGTTTTTACAAATGCTATGTTTCCTTCTATGCGTACTTATTTACAGTTCGCATATACGCGAATAGAACTTTATCGTCGCTAACGTTTGAGACCAACTTTTAAAATTAACTAATCCGAACAAACCTGGAATTTAATTTAGATGAAAGGGCAGCAAATTGTCAGTTTTCTACGTGCCTTTCGCTTTATTTTTTTATAACTAAACTTGCAAAAAAATTTCGACGACTGTATATTCATTGGATGACTTTATAACACACATTTAATATAATTTTTCAGATACAAGATGTTTAAAACGATAGGAGTGGTGTTATTATTAGCCGTCACAGCTAATAGCCAATGCTTTTACAAAGATGATTCATCAAAGAAGCTCAACCCGGAAGCCCGCACCTCGTTATATAAAGGCCAATTGGGATTCACACTAAATATTTTTAATTCTATCAACAATGCTGTACCTAACGACAATATATTCTTCTCCCCGTTCTCCATTTATCACTCGCTATTGCTGGCTTACTTCTCTGCCGGCGGAACGACTGAGGCATCTTTAAAGAGGTCTTTAGAAATTGAGGATAACATGGTAAGCAGTCGTTTTAAAATGATAAATATAAGTTCGTTGCGAATTATTAAAAAAAAACAATACTGCCGTTGTGAGGAAAAAAGCCTAGTTAAAATACAACCGGAGAAAACTTGAATAGTCTGTTGCTTGCGAAGTATGACTAATTCGTCTTTAGATCATATTTGACATCATAGTGACAACAGAAACTCGTAGGCAAATATGAAAAAAAAAACTTTTATAGCTATGTTTTTTTCCCTGTTTCCAGATATATATAAAACACAATATCACAAAAACGAGAGACGCGTCCCTCTTTCTTTGGACGGCAATATAGATTTTTAACATCTCTTTCTCTATTATTTATATACTAACTGAAAAAGTTTGCATAGTCTCTCGATTTTTAACATCTCTTTCTCTATTATTTATATACTAACTGAAGAAGTTTGCATAGTCTCTCCTCGAAAAAGATCGATTTTTTTTTGTTTATTTTTAATGTGATTTCTAGATTAATTACCTGTGTACTTAGTTACGAATGCCTTGATTTACTGATCCTTTTAAACTCCCAAATTAACGCGTTTAATAAATTTGTGATACTATTTTTATCAATTATATAACTCAATTATATAACTTTTACAGTAATATTTTGTACTTCGTTAGGCATTAAAAATTGTAGAGAGGTAACCAAATCCAAAAATAAAGTAGTCCAGAACTATCTACGAAAAATTCCAATTCGAATGGTTATATTAGTAAGTAACTTTGACGGGATTGAGCCTCAAAGGAATATATATTCATTATTTATAGCAATAAATAGTTGAGTTATATCAAAACTGACATTATGTACAAATATTTATATATACACATTTTCACGAGGATCGGTTTTACAATGAATGTTGACACACTTAAGTATTCTTTTAATGAAGAAGGTTATGCTATCCGTTTTACTATAATTCGCTATTAAATGTAATCAGGTTATATTTTATTATTATTAAGTTTTATAAATCGCGTACGGTTGTTAATATTCTACTATGCTTAATATTTTAAAAATATCACTAATAATAAATATTTAAATACAATAGTAAAGACTACTACTACTTAATTTAGCTGTTAGTGAAATAACAAGTCTTTTTAATTTTAATTATCACTACTTTCAGGACAAGATAAACTTGATGACTGCCTACAAAGTGGATAAGAGATCGCGTACCGCCAATAATAACAGCGACAGTTATGAGTTTAACAGCGCTAACAAACTATTCGTAGCTAACGAGCTTGAAGTACGACAATGTATGCTTAACTTTTTCGGGGAAGAATTGGAATCGCTCGTGAGTATTCACTATATATATGGCCATTTCTTGGCCATGTCATAAAGAGGTTCCTTCGTTATTTTAAAAGCATTTGATAACGATATCAGTAATTCCTAAAAATCATTATATTGTTATCACTGATTTTTATACACCAAACTTGACTAGGAAGAGTTTGATCTGCCTGAAGCTATCGTAGTCCGGTGAAGCTGTTAAGACCTTGCTTGGTCAATAGCGCAGTCAATTCGAAAAAAAAACCTGAAGCTATGAGGTCATCGTACGATACACACCTGTTCTTTCCCTGCTTGAAGAATCTCACACTATTGACTCACTGGAAAATCTCAGCAAACAACTAGTTTCTCATCCAGAGCATTCGTACATTTCTCTGAATCAGATTTGTGCTGCCATTTACGTTTTCGAGTTTGAAGATATACCTACTTCTGGTCTCTATGTACTTCAGCAAGCAGCTGAATCTTACAGAAGTGAATAAAAATGTTATTTACTTTGTAAGCATACACATAGAACATATTATTTCTCATAACTCATTTAAAGTTTTTTGCAATAATATAGGTAGATAGTTTTTAACAATACGTTATTGAGGCATACATAGCTTCTAATTAGTATGTTAAATAGCAGGTAACACAAGTTTAAAACATAAATACATGTTTTTAATAGTTTATAATGATAGATTTCTATTTGGCATTATCTATTAGAAGTATAAAAAGAAGTAATAAAAGCAAACATTTTTGTAATGTTAAAAAAATACCGTCATACCATAAAAGCATTTCATAAATATTTATCAGATATATAACAGTCACTTTTAGTATATCATGTTTAATTTTTTTTTTGTTTATTTACAGAATTTCCGAGAGAATCCTAGCGCCGCTCGTGATTATATAAATGGATGGGTTTCACGTATTACAAAAAATCATATCAATGATTTGATCCCTCTTGATGGAATCAGTCAGGCAACAAAGTTGGTGCTCGCCAATGCAGCGTATTTCAAGGGTGTTTGGTCTTCGAAATTCCCCGTCGAAAGGACAAAGAAGGAAATCTTCTACGTCTCTGAATCTCATCAGACGTTTACTACGTTCATAAAACAGAAGGGGACATTCCGTTACAGTACGCATTTTTGATTTTGTATTTTTTTTAAACTTTATTCGTACTCTTGTAATATTTGATTGATGAAGGCGTTAGAGTTGACTTTATTTTGCACTTCCGTCTGGAATTGATTGGCCACTGCCAAATTTCACTGCGACAAAAAACATTCGGGTTTATTTGCGCAACCTGTATTTGTGTACCTGAAAAAATTAAATATAAAACTAGTAATAGAAATAGCTGAATATTAAACAATTGAATGGTTGACAATTGAACCTATAGTCGGTGTTGGGATTAAGATAATGAACAAGATTTCTTGTAGGTTAAACTGATTCTAAAAAAATCACAGAAAGTAAAGCACAACACGAAAAAGGAAAGACTGGCGTCATCAGCATTAAACATAATGAACAAGCAATAACATTCATAACATACAGCCAACTATATAAAATTAATCCAATAGTGTCAGTATAGTGAAATATACCAGCGGCAAATCAATTCCAGGCGGAAGTGCAAAGTAACGTTCACTGCAAAGTAATATTTAAATATAACATGTTATTAAATAAATATATAATTAAATGTATAAATATTTTTATTACCTTTGAATCTGACTAAATATTAATTGTTTTTATTTAATTTTACAGTGGTTAGCGAAGAACTTGGAGCTCAAGTTTTGGAGTTACCGTACAAAGGCAACGACATTAGCATGTTCATCCTGCTGCCACCATATTCCATGAAAGGAGGTAAAAGAAACTAATCGTAAAATATTTCCATTTCTGCAGACAGAAAATAATGATAAATCTAAAACACTGACTTATTTGGAAACATATTGTACAATTTCATCAAAAATTCCTTTGCATCTCTAGGCGTGGCATGATGAAGACATTCCCTGTGTCTAAAAATATAATATAAGTAAAGATATAAATAAAAAAGATTGATTAAGAAATACAGATGAATACAAATTATTACATATGTCAATAACCGCCGGACCTCTTGAGCCACGCGGCACCCGTGGCGCCCCCCACGCCACCCGTGGCGCCCCCTCACGCCGTTCTATAATTAATTGCATCCATCCAATATAAGTTATTGTATTTATTTATTAATAAAGAGTGTATAACCATATAGGTAATACATACTAATATATACTGCAGTTAAATTACGTCAACAAACTTATTATTAAATTAATATGTAGTACTTAACGTATTTTTTCCATTGTATAAAATATTATTATACTTTTTTACTAGGAGTGAAGAACATTATCGCTAATCTTACACCGGAACGCCTTGCGGCCGTCGTAGAAGAGAACTATATGACAAGAGAGGTCGTCGTTGAAATCCCCAAATTCACCATCGAAAGGTCACTACACCTTAGAGAGGTAAGGCTTTAAAATCAAAGAAACTAAAAAATCCGGTTATACTTAAGGGTACAGTATCTGTCTGATATCTTGGCTTCAAAAATATTAATATTTTCCTATAACGTTAAGGTTTTATGAAGGTTGTATTTATGACATTAAATAAAAAATATATAATTAACGATTAAGAACAATAAAATGTTGGACAACAAAAACAGTATTATTCGCACTAAATTTATTCTATTGAACAAAATATGAGTGCGTGTAACCGTCACACGCGATTGAAGTAAAACTTATTATTTGATTTTTGAAATATTTGTTTATAAACTGTTTATTGAAAAACTCAAAAATATTTAAAAACCGGATGGTACAGAAACGTGCCGCCATATTGCCGTAAAGGACTTCCGTTGCATTGTCGTCCAGTTACCTCCAAATTCGCGCCTAAAGAAGTTTAATTAAAAAAACAAATTACATGCAGATAATACAATAGAGACTTCTTCGACTGGAAAGCGAACGATACGACTATTCGCTTCTATCGTTCCGCTTGCCATTGAATGTAATGTAATAACCATTAGAGACGTAAATCAGTAAATGATATAAATGATTTGAATACTTCTAGGTACTAGAAAACATTGGCGCCGGCGCTCTGTTTAACGAGACGACTGACTTCAGCACGTTGACGGAGCACAAAGGAATTATCTTTGACGATGCTGTTCATAAGGCGAAGATTCAGGTTGATGAAGAAGGTGCGATTTTTAACTATATATATATAACTTATTTGATATTTACATATGTAGAAGGGTTATTTTTTTATATTATAGCACGCATACGAACAGTTGGGTCACCTGATGTT
>MU160853.1:1770-18268 GCA_015888305.1 Antheraea pernyi | reverse complement strand
CTGCCCTACCCTCTCCTCTCCCTCTCCCTCGCCATCCCCTAACCCTTCCACCAAAGGGTGGCAACGCACTTGTGACTCCTCTGGTGTTGTTAGTGTCCATGGGCGGTGGTGATCCCTTAACATCAGGTGACCCACCTGTTCGTTTGCCACCTATGACATAAAAAGATAATAATTACAACATTTATTTTAAATAAGTTCGTAATAAACGCATTAGAAACATCCAAGATTGTCTAGATTATTCGATGAAGCATATTAAAACGTCATGTACACGCAGATTAATTACAAATTAATTATTAATATAAGACATGATTACAAGCTGATTAATGTCGATGACTCCTTGCAGTTTATTAGTGTTTATTAACTTCATTTCACGCTTCATTTGTGACGTGTATCCACTCTTGTCATACTTAATGAAGTGTCTAATCTTAGCATGATATATTATAATCAGCTAACAAGCTTTATCCGACGTCTTTGTCTATACTAGTATTATAAACAGGTAAAATTGTAGGGGATAATCTCTGGATCAACTAAACCGATTTTGAAAATTCTTTTACCAATAGAAAGCCACGTTATTTGTGAGTGTCATAGGCTATATATTAACCTGAGAAATGAAAAGACTTTTTGTAGTAGTCGGATTTGCAAAGTAAGTCGGAAAAAAAATGGTTGAACGAAAACGTTTCTTACGAACGCTGCTTTAACGATGAGAGATATATAATTGAGTTCTAGAGGAAAGTTGTAGAGTTTGGTAATGCCTACAAAAAAGTCCGCGACAGCGACATGAAGTCTATTGGAGATATTAACACTCCTTTGAAAATACTTTTAATTTATAGGTAAATTATATTATCGTTATATTATTGGTAATAAATCATTTTAACATCTCCATTTATTCATGTTATATTTTTGAAGTGAAAACTTTCTTAGATGCGTTAAGCTGGATTTTTGGCAGGAGATAAATTTATAATTACGCGTCATGACGCGCGTCGTCCGTCAAACTAGCGACGCGTAGTTTTACATTTACATTTTATATTGAGATTGTACACAGTCTAACATACGTTTGATTAGTTAATACACTTTATAAGAATGTATATAACTATTGTTCGGAGTGCCAATAGATGTAAAAGCTAGATGTTAATAATTTCAATTTGCAAATTATGAAATTTAAATTACTGTATTGTATTGTAAGTTTTATCAGTGTAAGAAAGCATTTTTAGGTTTTCAGTCTAATGAGTATCTTACTATTGGTATTCATAGGATTGTTGACTGTTGCATTTTTTTTAGCAATTATTCTTCTAGATCAGTTTTTTTTTTCAAAGTATGGGTCGCGTAGCCTCTTTAGGGTTGGGAAAGCTACTGCAGTAGAAAAAGCTACAAAGTTTTAAAAGATTTATTAACAAAAATGCTACCTAAAGTAATTAATCATTTGTATTAAATAAATAAATATATAAACTTATGAGAACTCTTATGTATTTATCCGAACCCTAATTATGAAAATGAATAAATATGTTAAATTGAATATTTGTTACAAAATAAAATACATGAAAGAAAAACTACGCGTCGTGAAATATTTCTTCATACGAAAGGGGTCCTGTCAAGAAAAAGTTTGAAAAGCACTGTTCTAGTTTATTACTACCGTTGTCAAAAAGGTAATAATATTACAAGTTTCTTGCGATCATTCCAACGTTCTAACAAGATGATAACCATCTTGTAACGACTTTCCGGAGAGTTTTTGTGGTATCCCAGTATTCATGCTCCTTAGTACGATTTCCCGTTCATTCACGTGTGCACAATAACCGAACTATGTTGCATCAAACACCCCCAATATTACAAAAAATAGACTCGAATAACACAAGATTATGAATAAAAGATATCCACGACACGACAGAATAAGATCCCGTCAAAAACTCGACTGTTACATTATCCAAAACAATAAGGGAATGAATGAATAAACATATATTATATATTTCGCGTTAGATTCGATATTCGCTTCAGGCAGCCACAAAATATTTTTAGGTTGATTAAGTCTTAAATCAATAAGTTTCGTAATAAGTCAATGGAATTTCCTACGCTACTATATATGGCAACACAGTACAAAAGCTCCATAGACGTGTAGCTGTGAATTTAATTATCAACACAATAAAAGTTGCGAGAGCTTTCGTCGCCGTCCGGCGACGGCGTGGCGGCGCGGCGCTCGCTTCCTGTTCACCGTTTAGGAAGTAAATACCAGTATGTACGTGCATGCGTGCAGGGTTGTCACTCCCATTAATATTCTAATAACTAAACCTAAGAAAAAATATTAGTCATTTATTTTATATTCTATAATATATAATGTATTTAATTATTGACAAACATCGTTTTTTAATTCAATACCATTTACACCTTTCAGATACAAAATTAATCAAGGTCGGTTTCCATAATGAATTCTATAAATATTATTGTCAATAATGATAACTACGGAGAAATGTGACAGCCATATATCATCGCAGACATTAACAAAACTACGCCGTCGTGCGGCCATCGCTTATTTTGTCCATAGAGCTCACTTCTCACATACCAATCGTACATACACATGTAGACACGTGTCGCCGTTCGTTTTATATACAACATCGGTGTGTGCCCAAATAGGAAACGTTTCGTCCAGTTTTGCATTCAAATAGAATCGATTTGTTGTTGGAATTTTCATAGTATCCGCTTTGAAATTGGTCATGTTTACTAAGTAAACAGTGCTGGTGTTTCTTTTTTAAAATAGATTTATTAGCTAACGCTTAAGCGCAATTACATCAAACTGTGATGATGCGGACGGAGATGTACACACTCCAAGTATAGAACGGTAAACAGCCGGCTAAAGTACCATGTATTTTAACAAAAATATGTATTATGAATATGCGACTCGGACGTAACCCACCCTCTCCCCCGGGAGGGTGGCGTATCCATAAGGGATTTCCCCACGTTAAAAAAAAAAATAAGGTTGTGTTTTTGCCTGTTCTTCTTGCTGACTGGGCTGTTTCCCGAATTGTTGGTAATTTTATCGTTCGGTTATGCCTTCTCAAAGTCTACACTTGATACAGTATTTATGATTTTGATTTTAAAATTAAGACACATCTTCAATTTGAGATTAGTAAGTAGTTATACGAATTTTAGAATTAGCAGTACATCAATAGACGCAGTATTCAATTACGCTACTCCGACACCATAATCGCTGCATTAACAAAAATATACGGAATAAGAACGAACAACCATACACATGAAATCAAGTATGATTATAATTTTAAGAGTTTTTGAAGTGAAACTTCTTAAAGCGTGTTGAATCTATAATTTCGCGTCATGACATGCTACAACGCATGACTGGCCGTATTGCGCTTGAGCAGCTTACCTCCGACTAACGACACGTAACGTAGAGGCCTGTGTACATGTAATATTAATATTTTCCAGCTCATAATACGTTCGATCGATTAATAGACATTATAAAAATGTATGTAATTATTTCGCCGAGTATCAATAGATATGAACACCACAATAATGTTAATAATTTCAATAAACAAATTCTGAAATTGAAATATTCTTATTCACACTATAATTAATATGAAAATTCAAGAGAGGACACATTTATTTCTTGGTTTTGAGTGTTCACTTCTGTCGGCAATCCTTATGACTGCCTCGCTTTTTTTATAATTTCAGTATCTCATCTGATATTAATTAAATCACGATATAGTTGAAGATGGTAAACAGGCTCAAACTAAAGGAGACTGGTTCTCAAGTGCCTAAACGCAGAACACACGGACAGGTGTTTGGCGATGGATTTTCAACTAGAGAGTGTTAGCTAGCCAGGCGGACTTAGATAAAGCCCTGCCACAATGATATATGGTTTCAACGCGACACTTTTCTTGAACGAAATTGAGTTGCTGAGATTCGGACCTATGTCCATTGACGCGATGTTCGAACACGCTGTCAACTAAGCCTTTATCCCTTCATATCTACCTACGTACATAAGGTGACATCAGTTTTGTCCAATGGTTTTATCGCTATCTTTCTCGATTCAACAATGCCTAACAAATATTATAAATGACAATGTGAATATGTTTATTTCATACGATTTTACGCCTTAAATACACAATCGATCATTAGGAAATTTTGCACACATATTGTCAAGGTTACAGATAAACATAGGGTACCTTTCAACTCGAAAAAAAATGTTTACATGGAGGAATATGTCAAATCTAAATTAAGACCAGAGAAGCAGTAGGCAAAAGCTACTTTACCAATAATAAAAATAGTAAGAAAGTATGGTGAGAAGACAAATTCAAGTTCTTTAACTTTGCTTCATTTTTTTTATTCTGGAAAACTGTCTTCAACTCATTTGAACAATCATTCCTTAATTTCCTTATAGAGTCTTAAAAATCCCTTTATTTAGGTGAGAAACTCTTAATCTGGCATCGGAGGATGATTGTAACATTATTCAGTTCAAATCTGTACGATGGCAAAACTATATTTCCCAAACCCTCAAATATATTCCACCCGTAACTGACGCAAAACAATAACTCTATCTGTGTTTTTTTTCCTCGAACTGACGGGCCTGTGTACATGTAATATTAATATTTTCCAGCTCATAATACGTTCGATCGTTTAATAGACATTATAAAAATGTATGTAATTATTTCTCCGAGTATCAATAGATATGAATACCACAGTAATGTTAATAATTTCAATAAACAAATTCTGAAATTGAAATATTCTTATTCACACTATAATTAATATGACAATTCAAAAGAGGGCACGTTTATTCCTTGGTTTTGAGTGTTCACTACTGTCGGCAAAACTTATGACTGCCTCGCTTTTTTTATACTTTCGGTATCTCATCTGATATTATTTAAATCACGATATAGTTGAAGATGGTAAACAGGCTCAACCTAAAGGGGACTGGTTCTCAAGTGCCTAAACGCAGAACACACGGACAGGTGTTTGGCGATGGATTTTCAACTAGAGAGTGTTAGCTAGCCAGGCGGACTTAGATAAAGCCCTGCCACAATGATATATGGTTTCAACGCGACACTTTTCTTGAACGAAATTGAGTTGCTGAGATTCGGACCTATGTCCATTGACGCGATGTTCGAACACGCTGTCAACTAAGCCTTTATCCCTTCATATCTACCTACGTACATAAGGTGACATCAGTTTTGTCCAATGGTTTTATCGCTATCTTTCTCGATTCAACAATGCCTAACAAATATTATAAATGACAATGTGAATATGTTTATTTCATACGATTTTACGCCTTAAATACACAATCGATCATTAGGAAATTTTGCACACATATTGTCAAGGTTACAGATAAACATAGGGTCCCTTTCAACTCGAAAAAAAATGTTTACATGGAGGAATATGTCAAATCTAAATTAAGACCAGAGAAGCAGTAGGCAAAAGCTACTTTACCAATAATAAAAATAGTAAGAAAGTATGGTGAGAAGACAAATTCAAGTTCTTTAACTTTGCTTCATTTTTTTTATTCTGGAAAACTGTCTTCAACTCATTTGAACAATCATTCCTTAATTTCCTTATAGAGTCTTAAAAAATCCCTTTATTTGGGTGAAAAACTCTTAATCTGGCATCGGAGGATGATTGTAACATTATTCAGTTCAAATCTGTACGATGGCAAAACTATATTTCCCAAACCCTCAAATATATTCCACCCGTAACTGACGCAAAACAATAACTCTATCTGTGTTTTTTTTCCTCGAACTGACTATGCTATTGACCTGGCAAGCAATTTTCAAGGTGGTAGAGCAACGCTGAAGCTATTACTGGTTTCAGCATGAATGTGTCGGCTCGCCTGGAGTAGTACCACCCTCTCGCAAAAAACAGACGTGAAGTAATAGTGCTTGCATTGTTGCATTTTGTTCGGTCAGTAAGAGTGCCGGATAACCCATTTCCCCTTCCCCTCACCCCTTCCCCACTCCCCCTCCCCAAACACTTAACATCAGGTGACCCAACTGTTCGTTTGCCCGCTATGCTATAAAAAAAATAACAGCATCATCGCACTACACCACTACCTTTGTTAAAATAACAATTAGTTTACTGAAAATGTAGTTACGTAATTGTTTTGTTACAAATGCAAACATAATTCAACAACATAATGTTTTCCAACTGAATGAAGAAAGGGCACGTAACGCCATTTATCACCAAAAATAAATTTAATTTAATAAATAAATTAGTTATTTAATAAAAAATATATGCAAGGCATGAATAACGTAAAATATATATAGCCGCAAGGAACATTTAACACGGGGTAAAATGCACAAACATTGCCTATTCTCATTACATACAAAAAAATAATTAATGAGCCATTATGTTTACACGCTCGCTTCCTTCTAGCCGCTCCCTGTGCCTCTATCAATTAACAACTACGAGTATCACAGTATTATTTGGTAGTTAAAAAAGCCTGTTAAATATTCCAGACGTTACAACCTCGCATCAGAAACAGAAGGGCGTAAAGGGGAACAATTTGTGATTCACGCCCTAATGTTTCTGGGGTTTAGGATCTACGAAGGGCCACTGAGACGAGGCGTAAGTTATTGATGTGATACACACTCAATGTTAACATTCTGAGAGCTGCCTGAAAATACAAGGATATTAACTTCATAGATTGAATAACGTTCGAGATGGAAATTCTGACATTTAGATGACATACGTAGCTCATATATGTTTTAATTTAAATAATAGTAATTCTTTTCAATTATACTAATTAGTCGTGGTGGTCAAGTGGTTTGAGCAGTGGAATATCAATTCAATGTGCATAGGTTCGAATATTACCGCTAGTCTGACGCAAGCCACACAAGCGCAATATGGTCAGTAACGCTTATTAGCATGCCATGATGCGAAATTATAAATTTATCTCCTGCCAAAAATACCGCTCAAAAATACAAAGCTCTAAGTTACGCTGCTTTATAATACAGTTTGAAAGAAACAGACAACTAATAAGAAAAACCAAACAGCTGACAGAGACCTTTCTGTTTTCCGATCTGAACGGCACTTGTTTTTTATTCACCGTATAAATAGTGAGTGCTCTAAATGTCGAAGGAATTAATTGCTGTCTCGTACGATCGTCTCATAAATAGAGATTTCTTGTCACAGTTCGAGACCTGTGACAAATGTTTACGATTTTATTATCCTTACAACTATGTACTCATAATGACGACAAAACATTTGTCTCGTTATATCGTATAGCCAGATATAGAATATACTAGATGACACGTGAAACTTCGTCTGCACCAAGTCGGTTATTACCTATTTCATCTGTATTTTTAAACGCGAAAAATCTTAAAGAACCTAAAACACGATTGCAGTTACATCCAACGCTCCCAATTGTGAATCCAAACTATCCAGGGACTCACTCAAAAATACACCCAATTGGTATGTGAGAAATCTTTTAAAATAAGCCTAGAACCCGTTCGCAGCATTACCTAAAGGGTCCAATTAAGAGAATAATGAACCTACATATATTGCCGATAAATGTAGTACCCAGTACCCCTTGTAACTTCATCACTTTACATACTGTAAAAATTAAACTTTATCTATGTTAAATTTCAATTTTGATTTAGTTGTTTGTTTTATAAGAATTTGTAAAGAATACGTGAAATCTGCATTCAAACTCAATTTTGTCAAATTTGTTTTACTTTTGACATATAAACCACCTTTTAGACTGAGATATTAAACTTGAGATATACCTTTCTAACAGTGAAAGAATATTCAAAGGATCAGTAGTACAAAGGATTTTCCGATAACAAAACTTTACCTCTCTTTATAATATTAGTATAAATATAAGGTACTAGGTAAGGTACTCAATATGGTAACTGCAAACACCTCAACTAATTATTTTAATCGTAGATTTACAAACCTTAACCCAACTACTTCAAGCCTCAAAAATATTTAAAAAATTAATTTTATCAAATATCGAAACAACACGTACTAACACAACTCTAATTGAGATTCATCTTCTACAATGCCATGTAACTATTATCTAGGTTTATGTTTTAGGAAAAAATCTTGTAACCTTTGCTTAGCAAACATTTTTTATACAATAAAACAAATGTACCAATATATAAGTGACAGTTTCGTTTACACATATTTTTCATATGTGGTTGATAATTACGCATTTAAACTTTTTTTTTTTAACTAACTACGCTATTGACCAAGCAAGGTCTTAACAGCTTCACCGGACTACAACGTATTTAAACGTCATGAAGCCGTAGCTCATTTACAATGTACTGGACATTATACAGACCGACGAATGCTCCGGCTTCGAAACACAACGATCATTTTTTTTTTTTTTTAAGTAGCATGTGGAGATGAAATATAGCTTAAATTTATAGCTAATCTGTCTGCTATATAGAGCACAAAGAAAATTTGCCAAAATCCATTAAGAATTTCATCAACTACAAATTTTTGTCTTTCGTCCTTCATCCCGGAGAACCCCTTGCGTTGTATGGGACAAAAGTTTCCTATATGTAACATTAGTTATCACTGTGTCAAGTTTTGTCAAAATTGGTTCAGTACTTTCAAAGTGATACGTGTTCACAGGGACAGATAGACAGAGAAAAATTGTGAAAGGATTATTTTTAGGATCCATAACAAAGTCTACCCCGATTATAATTTTTCTAAAAATATTTTTAGTTTCTGATTTGGGGTTGTTACAGTTTTAAGCATAATAAACATATAACAAGTAAAATATATAACACGAAGAGATAAAGATCGAGTTTCTTGCCCGTTCTTTTCAATGACTGGGTTGTCTTCCGAACAGCTTTGACGTTCATAAGCACCTTTTCAGGGCCTAAATTGAATAAAACATATGTTAATTTTAAAGTGTAAAATAAGAACAGTACGAGTCCGTGATTATCTTACAACTTTAGCCTGTAAGAGACTCACTGTAAGGCGATATGCTTCCTCCAGAAGGTAGGTATGAGTGTAATAACCCCGCCAGCCCACGACGTATTAGCGATTTCAATCTTCTACAAATCCACAGTTCTATAATTTCCCACATACAGTTTCACCACAAAAAAAAACTCAGGTCCAGGTTCCCTCTGTTTTTTTTTCACGAAGTTATTACTTAACATCAGTATTATATAGCTATATATGGCATGATAGCGGCGATCGGCAATGGATAGTGTGTCACTCGGTGGTCGCCGTTGTTTTTGGATTGTACTGTGCTTACCATCAGGCACAATGCAGTCATTTTGCTATGCTACTATAAAAAAATATTGTTTATCGGATAATTATATCTATTAACTTAAAAGTATGAAAAAGTTCTGTACTAAAATATTTTTCAAAGAATGAACTTTGTCAGACGCCTAATAGTAAAGATAATTATTAATATAGTTTACACATATAAATATAACTTCAGATTTTATACACAACACTATAACTTTAGTTGAGTGCACAGCTGATTCTTTCCGGCATCGCACGCGCTCATTGGTCAAATCAAATAGCGCGCGCTTCCCTG
This sequence comes from Antheraea pernyi, assembly GCA_015888305.1. Classification (NCBI taxonomy): domain Eukaryota; kingdom Metazoa; phylum Arthropoda; class Insecta; order Lepidoptera; family Saturniidae; genus Antheraea; species Antheraea pernyi. The sequence goes on along the minus strand of MU160853.1, from coordinate 8,778 downwards.
GTTTCCTGTTTTTTTTTTATCATAGGAGGCAAACGAACAGGTGGGTCACCTGATGTTAAGTGATCACTACCGTCCATATACACTTGCAACACCAGGGAAGTCGCAAGTGCGTTGCTAGCCTTTGCTGGGGGGGAGAGAGGAAAGGAAGGGGAAAGTGGAAGGGGAGGGGAGATGAGTTTACGGCGCTCTCACTTACCGAAAGAAACGCACCAATGCAAGTCAGTTTTCTGTGAGAGGGTGGTATTACCCCGGGCGAGCCGACCCATTCATGCTGAAACCAGTAATAGATTCATCGTGGCTCTACCACCTACCTCGCACCTGTAACACATTTCCGTCCTTTTTCTAAAAACATTCCCAAAAAAAATCCAGCATCCGAGTGGAAAGATGTTACACATCATAAAAATAAATAAACACACGTTAAGACTTCGTAACTGTAGTGGTTCGGTAGCATTTTACTGTTGCAACACTCCCCAAGGTCATGGCTCCGCGCGTCGCTATTTAGATACAAGCTCAATAAGTAACCACTTACGCAAACTTGAGTGGACTCACCAAACAGTTAACAAATACTCTCATAAACATATGTTGCACGTTAATATCGATGACATTGAATAGTATTTTATTAATGGAAATTTAATAATAATAAGATTTGTTTTCTCTTCATGAATTTTATATTATGCCAGGCTAGTGTTTATATGAATACTAATAGATAGCTATTTAATCGAAAATTCTGTTTAAAAATTAAAATTAACTCTACCCTCCCAATACATTCTTGATAATTTAATGTTTGTTCGTAGAAACTTTTAAAAACTGCATTTTGTAAAAGACCAGCATGATTTAAATACTAGAAACTGTAATAAACTGGTAGTCTCATGTTTCGGACTTAGCAAAACCAGTAATAGTTTTTTAGGCAATCATGTGAAAACGGAAATGTGAACGATGGTGATGTCTGGAATTGACTCCTCTCTGTGCATCCATTACAAACGATTGTATGATGTATTGGAAAAATATATGTTAAACCGGTTCTTCTCAATGACTGGGTTGTATTCCGAACCGCTGGTAATGTAATGAAATAAATTGGCAACAATCCTTGCAGCATTCCTCGTTTAATAAGGTACCATAGATACTTGGGGTTATTCGCGCAATAGAATTTTAGCTCATAATGATAGGTCGGCATTCAGTTACAATCCACAAATTGATTATGTTCATCAGAACAACATCCAAATTGGGGCAATCAATAAGATTTGTACCAAAGGTTATGCTAAAAAATGGAGTGATGAAGCAAATGGTATGTGCTGCGCATCAGGAAAAGTACTTCATCCTAATATTGAAGAACCATCAGAATCAATAAAAAGCCGTTTTGGCAAATAATCCGCTCATTTTTTTATAAATGGCGTGTTTATTATGTCGTGTTTCACCAGTGTTTAGTTTAACTGTGAGTTAATTCGGCAGGTACAGTAAAGAGTAGTTCCCGCTAAACTATCACGCACCAAAACAGTTGAATTCACCGGGTAGTTTTTTTATCTTTTTTTATATCATAGGAGGCAAACGAACAGATAGGTCACCTGATGTTAAGTGATCACCACCGTCCATAGACACTTGCAACACCAGAAGAGTCGCAAGTGCGTTGCCAGCCTGTGTTTGGGAGAAGGAGTGGGGAAGTGGGGAGGGGAGGGGATTTGGGTATCCGGCGCTCTCACTGACCGAACGAAACGCAGCAATGCAAGTACTGTTACTTCACGTCTTATTTCTATGATTTTCTATGTATATTGGAATGAAACGAACTAAACTATTCGATTCAGTTCGATGAGGGGAAAAAACAAAACCCTCCCACCATGTGTATGTATGTGCACGTGTGTGAGAGAGATGATCTCATATGTGTGTTCAAGTGATGTGGGTGAGTCACTGTATCGCGATAATAATATCTCGAGGGCTCCATCCGGGGACAACCTGTGCTCGAGATATTATTGAGAGCCACGTAGTGTAAGGGAACGAAAGAGAAATCCTTCCCTCGCGGCCGCGCGGGGGTTGGTTACGCGTGCGTGGGTGCAACACGCATTTGAAAAGATCGAATTTAAATTTAATGAACGGCGTCGGCGCCGGTATCTAAAAATAGACATAGCAAAAATTATTATATGATTAATACTCGATCGTTTTAGTGGGAGCTACACGTAAATACACGGATTTACTGTATCTATATGAGTTATTCATATTGAACGGCGGCACGTGCGAGCCGTTGTAGGGTATGATCCATTCATGCTGAAACCAGTAATAACTTCAGCGTGGCTCTACCACGTACATCTTATCATTTTGTTAGGTTAGCATAATCATAAATCATACCCTCGAACAGAAGACATTTCTTTCTGTAAGATTTGCGATTCTGGGTTGGCCCGTGGGTAGAAGATTTTCAAGACTATGGATTAGATTTAGCCAATCCACATATGTTTATCCCAAATGTTTAAAACAATTGTTCACCCGTGCGAAGCCGGGACGGGTCGCCAGTGAAACATATATAGGCTACACAATATCAATACAAAATATAAATATTAGATGTACACCGGCCGCTATGCTACAGGTCGCTAATCTAACACAAGCCGCACAAGCGTAATACGGTCGGTCACTCTTATTAGCGTGTCATGACGCGATATTAAAAATTTATCTCGTGCTAAAAATACTGCTCAACGCAACTTCAAAAATGTATGACATCTATTTGTGGCCATGTGACTAGCCAATAAACTGACAAGCTAGAAATCTATGCACAAAATGAAATTTTGTTTTCAAAAGCCTAACGATATATACAACTATAGTAAGGTCACCTAGTCCGGTGAAGCTGTGAAGACCCTGCCGGGTCAATAGCGTAGTCAGTTCGAGAAAAAAAAATAGCAAGGTCATGTATTAGACCATTAGGTTTAATTAAAGTAGAAAATAACTTGATACAAAACAAACAACACCAACCATGAAGATGAAATAACAACAAAAACATTGTGCTTTCTCACCTGCTTAGCGAAACGAAGATCGGTAAAGTTGCCATTATTCAATTTTTATCTGTAAACAGAAAACTATGTATTATTATTTTTACGTGAACAAAATAACATATATCCTGCGATGCTACTAACGACTGCTACATTTTTAAAGCAAAAAAAATATCAATTTTTTTTCGACAAATTTGCAACACACAAGCAAAATCTTCTTCTAAATATATTTTCGATTTTGATTACAATAAGAGTTGTTGTGCTTTTTAATTTGGCAACTATTTCGTGGACAGGACGCGGGTTTTACGGCCAGCACATAGACAATAGAACGTGATAGAGCGATTCGATAAGCGCAGTGACTTTCGTTCCAATCGAGATAACACAATAGACACTTTTTTTTTCGCATTTTCTACCGACCCAAAATATATAGTTGATTGCACTCCAACGTATTTTTGTTTATCACATTGTACTGTCCTGTAATCACTTACCAGATAATGATATCTAGAAAACAACAAACATTAAATATCGTTGTTTGGACTCTACAAAATACTCAAATTTTTGTGTACATAATATTTTAGTCATGTTTAAAAAAAGTCAGCTCCTTTTTGGCACCCTTTACAGTTTTGAGCTATAAACAAATCACTCGCACTATCTCACTATATATAATCTATTATAATAACGATTATGTATTCTGTAATTTGTGTACCATGTGTCTTCCATTAATATGAGTAGTAAGCATTATTTCTTTCATTTAATATAGGCTTATAGTAAGTACATAAATATTCACATATCTTGCGTAATCAAAATCGTAACTACGTGTTTTTTTCTATGAAGCGGAGTCTAAAGAAGTTTTCTAAAAATCTATTACCAGCAGCTCTAGCGGTGATGTGATGCAACCAAACTTGGTAGTCCAGAAAACGATACGTTCTATTGTTTTAATATTACTTTAAAAATTATAACCTGATCATGGAATTTTGGCGGGATCTTGGAATTGCATGTAGTGGATTTTATATGGTATTCATACATTTGTGTTATTTGCTTCTATATTTTGTAATATTGTTCGTTTTTTACGTAATATAGTTTGGTTATTGTGGACAAGTGAAGTGGATGGGAAATAATACCCTGGAGCATGGACTCTAACTTACCACAAAAAAAAGCTGGAAAGTTCTAAGAAGACGGCCACCATGTTTTTAGTTCATTAAAATGATCTCAAGAAACTTGTAATATCCATTAACTACTCGAGAAAGGCAGTAATAATGTATTAGAAGATTGGATGCAAATAATTTTTTACAAACAAACCTGCATATGAATACTTTTTATAGTCATTGTCTTTGAAAATATTTTCCATTATTAAACATTTCCAGACCACTCCCGGTTGCTCTAACCATTACTGAACAAGGAGACCTTTATTTCTCTAAGGGGAGATACTATAAAGCAGTGTTGAACAGTAACGTAACAAAGAGCTTAATTTCTCGGGCCCCAAATTGTTTTTTCATTGTATTATGCTAACTTATATAATCTAACTTTCCTGGTGGTAGAAAATTATAATTTTGTTCGACCTACACATTGGATTTTGAAGACACAAGGATACTCCTCGAAATTCAGTGATTTTGATAATGATGATAGAGTGATATTGATTGCGATATTAGTAGATTTATTACTATCCCAGTGTAAATAGGTTGAAAACGAAATTGATTATCTTTCGTGGTTTCAATTTTCCTATTAAAGAAAGATAGAAAAAGTTTTTATTTTTGGAACACATCACGCCCACAAGATGAATAAAGAAATCATACATATAGTTGATTAGAAATGTCCAACAACAGCATCTTTTTTTTCTTTCTCGAACTGACTAAGCTTTTGACTGACCACAGTTTCACCGGACTACTACAACAACAGCATCCCCATTCAGCTATATGCTGCACTACAACTGAGCTATCTTACAACGCTGACCTTCAATGGGGGATCATAGCAATGTACGGACGTGCCGTCGGTAGCTTACCAAAAATATTACAAAACACATAAAATATAAAACAATAAGTAATAAAAACATTAAATTAAATATACAACAACGTAATAACATAATACAAGTGTAAAATAAACGAAATGAAATACTACAAAGGTAAAGGGATGTAAAAATGGACTTACTACATTATTTACCGACTTTAAGTTATCTCCATTAAATTTTACAGCCATTCTTTCTTAAGATCAATGGAAAAACATAATGATAGACCCAGACAAATATTCTACCTGCCTCTACAGGTAATCTAATTTGGTGAAAATAGCTCAGCCGTTTCAGAAATTACCTCAGACACAACGCTTCAATTTTATTTAATCTACAGATTACTCCCTACGCTCAAGGGGCCGTGGTCCCTACTATACTCAGGCAGTTACGGCACTTGCTTCGAAGGGTGGAGAAATCGATATAAATTGCGAACAGTGTCAGGGATATTGGAAATCCGAGGGGTGATTTATTTCATTAGACCCAACCCCTGGGATGAGTCATTCGCATTACACCGTCCGAGTTGATAAAAGAAATAACTTTTGCGAAAAGAAATTGTTGCCTTATGCAGTTATGTGAATAACGAAGCCTAGATAATCTTAAGTCAATACAAATCTATAATTGATAGTATAAAGCTGAAGACTGTATTTGCTTGAACGCGCTAATCTCAGGAACCACTGGTTACCACCAACACCAGCCACCCGTCTATAGTATCTGCGTAAACGTTTTGTGTATATTACATTATTACGGTTTAAAAACTTTCTTCATTACTTGCTTACTTCTTACTTAATTATTAATCTAACCCACATTTTTATGTTACAAAAAATCTAAAACATATTTATAAAATGTGTACGCACCTCTATCAGATTTAGTTCTAGATTATCCTTACATTGAACAAATTAGCACACACTCACAAACATTTTATAATGACATACAAACAAATTGTATGTTTATGTAAACTGAAATCTTGAAATGCTTTGCAATTTCTATATACACAATTACGAAATTCATAAAAGACAATTGACGCTGTCCATAAAATTATAATTAGAGTTAAAAAAAAACACTAAACATGTAAACACAAAATGTCAAAGTCGAAAAAAGTTCGAAATTCAAAAACAAGCGGGAACTCCTTGTATACGTCACGCGGGCGCGCGTTCCATCACTTATTTGTCTATGAACTAAAATGGCGTACGAGCAGCCATTCTATTTTTAATTAAACTCTTTGCATGGGGTTGCTGCTATATAATTTCGGTTAACAAGTGGCTGAAAATTATCGGATCCGCGCATGCGTGGTGGTCGCGCTTCGTAAGTAAGCAAATAAGCGGTATTTTATATCTAGAAATAGCTATATCGCGTGGGGTGGTAATTTGAAAGTATGAATGAAAAGTGGCTGATATTAATTGAGCGAACCCATTTACCCACATAATTAATAACTTTTACACCAGTTTATATTTAAAATGTCACTTCTTTCGCTTTCTTTTTTTTATTAAGATGTGAAAAACACAAATTTAATAAATGTCGAGACAGTCATAAGGACTGCCGACAGATTCGAAAACTCAAACCAATGAAATAACTGTGTTCTCTTTTGAAATTTAAAATTAATTATAGTGTGAATGATAATAATAGATCTTTACCTATGAAATTGCCGTTCTGCAGTACTGGTCATTTCAAAGCAAAATAATTTTTGTTGGGCTACGAATTCTAATTTCAAATTAATTTTATTTTAAAAACAAGGAATTCTTTTTCCAAAAGTAGTAATTTGTTGCTTTTCAATCTTTTCTGTCATCATGGATACGTTAAAAATTCGAGTAACTATGGAATATAAGTACCGTCGTGGCAGCAACGCGGTACAAGCGGCAGGCAACATCAACAACGTTTACGGACCTAATACTACAAACCAACGCACCACCTGTTATTGGTTTGCTCGCTTCCGTTCTGGGAATTTCGACCTGAAAAATGAACCTCGCGGTCGTCCGAAGACTTTGGTCGACAATGACGAATTAAAGGCGATTGTGGAAGCTGATGATACACAATCTACGG
>MU160852.1:48174-60995 GCA_015888305.1 Antheraea pernyi | reverse complement strand
GTATGACGTCTTCTTTTGTGATTATTTAGTAACGTGTATCACGATACAATTTGCATATTAAAAATAGCGACGTGAGACACAGGAGGGAAAGTAGCGTAAAATCAACGTTTTAAGAAACGAATTGAAGGTTTAGGTAATATGTTTCAACATATAAGGTAAATCCGTAAGAGAACCCTACGCGAGGCGGATATCGCGTAATACGAGATCCTTGTATCACGTCACGACAGCTTTCACTGCAGCGTAACGCAACGCGGTCTCGAGCCGGTAGTGCCGCCCGCTGCGGTGAGGTGCGGGACTAACTCGTCATACTTTAAACTCTTATATAATCGTTACCGAGTTGAGGTAATGACCCGTCTCGAATCATCGTGTAATATTAAACGTGCTTCGAATGCTGACTCATAGCATTTTACGATTGAATTAAATCTAGGTTATGTATAGGACGTGATCTATCACAACTACTGAAATCAAATTTAATTAGTTTATTTTACTTACCTCTGTAAACTGTAAAAATAATGTATTTAAATCATATTGGAGCTTGCATTTGTTTTCGGATTTATGTCATACTAAGAGTATGCTAGTGTATACCACAGAGTACGTTATATAAGTGTATACTACAAGTATAAGAAGAGTAAACTAATACCTTAATAATAAATATGTATACGATCTACCTAAATGTGTGTCAGTATAGAAAAACCCATAAGATATAATAGAAAAAGCTATAATTTATCTTTTATTAATTACTCGTACATATATGCCTAGCGTTCGGTCGAAGAGAAACAGAAGCGTACGTTTTATACGTTTATTGACATGTTACTCTTATATTTATTATCATTCTATGTATCCTTCAAGTAAATTATAATAAAAAATATGGTTTGTCCAAAATACTTAATATTTCTACCGTTTTTGTAAATACTGACTTTAATTGTTGTATAGTTATTTGTCTCCACGGTATTAACAGTTTAATGTTTTACAGATATTCATGTTCATAGTACATATTACGTATTAATTGCACATGCTTACAGATGCTTCGTTTAGCATATATCCCGGTAGCATTTGCGCTGGTAGCAGCTGCGACAAGTTCGGAGAATAGCACTGTTTGGAATGAAGATATCTGCGAAGCCCAGCCGTGGGACACTGGACCTTGGAGCTCGTTGTTGGAAGAATGGGTAACGTCAGCAAACTCACACAATTCTAGGCACGGTAAGTTTTATTTAATAAACAAAATTAGGCTTAATTTACTAGACTATCTGAATTTGAAAACAACTATATTCCAGTAATATCTACATACTTTGAATTTATCACCACCAAGTTAGATATTGATGTGTGAATTAGAAAATAAAACTTATCTTTAATATAAATTATCTTTCTTTGCAGGTCGTATTATGGTATTGCCACCAGCAAAAGGATATTACGTATCAGATCGTATCGATCTTATTCCACCTCCGCCGCCCCCACCGCATCATCATCATCATCCCCATCACCCGCCATCACCAGGTTCACCACAACAGCATAGTCCTACTCCTGGACACTACGAGGAGTGGCAGGCCACGCCACCGCCACCGCCTGGTGCCGGAAAGATTGTCAACAGACCACCAAACCCTTACATGGACAAGTATAAACCGGGATATGTGAGTGTCATTACATTATTAAGTAATTTGTGGCGATGTAGTCCCTACTCGAACATTAGTATAATCGGTAATTTAAACCGAATTAAAGATTTTGAGGTCTCGGTGGAGGCAAATCTTCGTGATCTACTTAATCATTTTGAATGTCGTCAATTTAGCCATTATTCTATAGGTGATTCGTAAAACGTGTAGATGTTTGCGGGAGTTCTATTAAAGGACCAGTTCACTTTTAAGCGTCATATCTTCATTTCAATTTTAGTGACATTATATAAAGAAATAGATAAAAATAATTCAAACCCAGTTTTTAAAATGAGTTAAAATCAAAGACTTTTTACTTTTTGTTCATGTGTGTGTAAAATTTTGCGACAACTTTCTGATTGTTTAAATTTCTTTTCATCTAATATAAAAATATGTTATTATTTTGTTTTTGTCGTAATTCTGAGTTATACACACTGTTACACACAATAGACATACAAGAGGAAAATTTAATAAAAACGCGGTAAAAAGTTTCTATTATTGATTCCGCTTGTGAATAAAAATGTGAAATGTTCATTGTGCTATCATCAAAAGTGTCTTTAACCTGTTTGCGTTGTTTTCTATCGGTTTTATAAAATTTTATCTGTATTTTATGTATGTGTTTGTCATTATTCGGTCCAAAGGTGTAAATATGAACACCATGTCCAAACATAGGGACAATGGGGTATTTAAAAATGATTTTATGTTTCGATAACTTGTTCACGATGAGGTTTACCAGTTCTTGTTTGGCATATTCCGAAATATTAATTTTACCTAAAATCCTACTGGCAGGATCCCTAATGGCTTATTTACACGTAACGAGTACAGTGGCTAGACAGTGCTCGCGGCCGAATGATAGGCTGAACAGAGTAGCGAGAGGGTCAATGAAACATGATTGTTTGCTAGGCCGAATACCCACCTCCCCGCTTCATTTCTCCGCCCCGACATCAACACGCTATCCCGCTCGACACCGATGAACATGAAGTGGACTGTTACTCGTCAACTCGTTCTCCAGTTTATTTTGATTATGTGTTTTACTAATTTAAAACTTATCTTTTGTTTTAAACATGGCAAATACGGGCAAATGGACTTTAGATACAACTAATCAATTGATACAATGTTATAGACTAGATGTATGCCTGTGGAATTTCTCATCTTCCAATTACGAAAAGAAGTAAAAGCGTGATGCAGCATATATTGCAATCCATAAATAACAACCTTTGGAGTTGTTGGTTCGTCACTTCTTATAATCTAAAATGACTTGCCACTAGCAAAATACATTATATACTCCTCGTTCCCCCGACTCTCTCGGCCTAGTATCATTTTATTGTCTCGCCAATGTACTCGATACGTGTAATTAGGGCATTAACGGAAACACACAGTACCGAAATTAAAAGTTTTATTTTATGTACACCGTGGGGTTTTAGTCCGTGCGAGTCGGACATAACCCATTCTTTCCCCCGGGAGGGTGGTTTATCCATAACGGATTTCCCCACTTTAAAAAAAAGTACCTACAGAAAACGAAGCGTGTCAAAGCATTTAAAGAACATCAGATCATATATTAGATTTACAGTTTCAGTAAAGCAGAACAATGTATTTTTTCTTTGAGTCAAATCAACAACAAAATTATCTTGTTACGGTATCAATATAGCGAAAAACATAAGATTCTGATATGAAGGACATTTACCCAGCAATAGGAGAGCAAAATAGTATTACACATTACTATGTGTAAATGTTATACTTAAAATTATTATCACAGGCTCCACCGTCATACAATCAACCCATCCCAGTACACGGCCCGCCTCCATCTCAACAACCGCCCTACACTTCAGTAGACCGAGTAGATGAGCACAAGCCACAGCAGAAACCTCAGAAACATGTCTCCGAAACCGATTTGTACCTTCTGACTGCCATCGAGAAGCTCGTCTACCGAGTCGATTTGATGGAGAAACGACTCAGGAAAATGGAGGAGAACGTTCATTACATCGTCGCCGGTACCGAAGCTAAACCTGGTGAGTTTTGGTCTATAATAGTATAGGTAATGCTTTTCAAATCCTAATTATTAATTCTCGCGAGGTCGAATGATAAAGACCAAGATAGTGACGACCAAATATGATTCGGCTCACATCTTTGCAAGAATTTAATCTGAGTTACGATAATTACTGATTGACGCTGCTGGAGAAATTTGCGAAGAATCGAAATATTAAGCGAATAATATTCATAACATTATCGTATTATAGAGATTATAAAGACTTTTCTGTATTTCAAATTGTAAAGAGAAAGAATTGTGATGGTGTAGTGGTTTGAGCGGTGGTAGGTCATCCCCATGTCCGCAGGTTCGAACCCTGGCATGTACCATCGAAGTTTTCAGAATTTATATTTACTGATTTAAATTGGGTTACGGTAATAGAATACACCGTGAGGCAATCTGGACTTGAGAAATGTTCTTGTAGTATTATTGTTAGCTGTAAAATATAGAACTATAGATTTCTCACAGCTTGAAGTCGCCAATATGTGGGTTTCTTGCAGGTTGATGATGAAATTACCAATACGTTCGTGTTTGCGTATTTGGAAGAATTCCTTACAATGTATATTTATTCCTTTGCTATTCTTCCAGGATTAAAGGATTAGTAGTAATTACGGTTTAGATGAGAAACTAAGTGATTATTAATACCTGAATGTTGTAGAGCCGTGCGTCGCGAACTTCACCCGCGTCGGCAGCGGCTGCTACCACTTCTCCACGGACGCGCTGAACTGGAAGAACGCGAACTACGCGTGCCGCAAGCTGCGCGCCAACTTGCTCGAGCTCGACTCCGACACCGAGCGGCGGCACGTGCTCGCCAACTTGCGCGCCGACAAACGACTCAAAGGTACCACTTTTTACCCGCTATTGCCAAGCCAAAAGACGGGTTATCATTTTAGCAGTCTGTTTGTATTTATGTATATTCCTCGGTAGCGCCTAAACTATTCACCCGATTTTGATGATTAAAGTGTCAATCGAATCATTATTATGGTCCGGGTAACACGACCCCAGTATTTGGAAGTGTCGGAGGATTACAATCCAACTAAATAAATAGGCATGTCTAACATATCAAATGACTTTTTTTACTCAATAAGATGATGATATCAAACAGTTTTTTACCTTTTAGTGGATTTTTCCGTACTGGAGTTACTGTTTTTTTTAGTTTTTGTTTTGTTTGTGCTAAAACCTATAACACGACATTATAACAGTCAGGTCAGGCATGACACTTCACAAAGTATCTAATACGGATATTAACTTTGTTGAAAATAACTTCAAATCTATTGTATAAAGTTCAAAATTAATTGATTTATTCAAATAATAGTAAATTTAAAGTTTTTGTTTTGTTTGTGCTAAAACCTATATAACACGACATTATAACAGTCAGGTCAGGCATTACACTTCATAAAGGATCTAATACGGATATTAATTTTGTTGAAAATAACTTAATTTTAACTTTAATTAATTGATTTATTCAAATAATATCAAAATGAGAAGAATTCCTTGTGATCTCCAGGCGGTGATTGGTGGACTGGCGGCCTCAACCCGGGACTGCTGTGGATCTGGGCGCACTCCGCTAAACCTATCATCACCAACGCGACTGCCAGCTCCAGCAGTTCTTCACCAACCATCATCGGTGATGGGAGATGCCTCGCACTAACTCATGATCCGGCTCTAAACAACCTCATATACCGAGGTGAAGACTGCAGCCTGAGGCACCGGTACGCCTGCGAGAAGACCGAAGAAAAAGAGAAACTTGCCAACGACATTGAAAGGGTTGCTAAAAGCCTCAAACAATTCAAAACACGGAAGGCAAAGATGGGATGGACTGATGAAGAGCAGTGATTTCTTTGACCTACTATTAGTTTTAAATACCATTAAAGCATTAGATAATATCCATTATTTATTGAAATCGTGTTAGGTTAATATTAAAAGTTACAAAAGACTACATACATATAAATATTTTTCAGGTTTCAAATAGAAAAGTTGAATTCAATTAATTATTAAAACTCTATTAACTCTTCTCTGTCGCTATATCAATATTGGGTCCGGACATATGTAAGTAAAAGTTTGTATAGCCATATGTCTGATACCCATAACCTCAAATTCAATGAATAATAGGTTTGTAATCAATTGTAAAACATAAAGATAACTAATATTGTAATTTTAAATCTTACGATCCTATAACACACGATATTTTATAGTTCAATAGTAAGTACGTCGCCCCCTTTCTCAAGCCCTCCAGAAATGTCGGCACTGGGCCCCTTTAAACCTTGTCGCTACTGGATTGAGTTACAGAGTGTTCAATTTATTTTAACTGAACCAAGTATAAGTGATATTTTAATAAAAAATATTTATTTAATAAGGATAAGATGTATAAATAAAAATACCAAATGGTTTATATTAATTAACTTATTTAATATTTACAAGTTATAAGGATCACAACAATGTAACCTAAATAAATTATATTGACTAATAAAGACTGTATGAGGCAATCGAAACAACGTCTCTACATTATTTCGACTTCCCTCCGCTTACCAAATTATTTAACGCTACTTTTTACATAAACTTTCGGTAAACGAGTGCCTTTAATTTGACATCACGCACAAATTATGTTTATACACATTAATTTCATAAATATAATCTGTGTGATGGCAAATTACGTAATCTGTCACTGTCAAAATGATGGCGGTTTTAATAAGACTATACAAAAATTGTATCGATATCAGAAGCACTAAATGTGCTAAAATAAAACGTAACGGAATATGAATAGATAAAAAAAAATCCACCTTTAGTATAAATTATAGGAAACTAGCAGGTACATATTACTATATACATGTGTAAATAATTCTGTATTTATTTTCCGAAAAGATCTAGCGAATTAACTTTGTAGTTCTCAGTGAAGTTCATTTTATTATATTCAGGCAATTTAAATAAGGACAAATTAATTGTTTCTATTGTACGTAAAAATACCTTTAAATAATGGGGCGAAATATTAACAACTTGAATATTTTGGAAGGATACAGAGTATATATACAAAAAAGTACTGTCGAGTGTATTTTGTACTTCAATGTAGAAATAATTTTACAATAATGATATTAGTAAACAGTTTTAACAATCCAATGGCAATTACAAGTGTTGCAAAAAGCTTAAAACTCATGACAGGTTTTTCTTTTGCAAATTATTATTCATATAACAAAACTTTACAAACCTACATCTTGGAAACTCCTCATTACTCAGATATAACAAATATCTTAAATTGTGTTTACTATCCATTTAAAAATTATCAAATAATAATATAAACAAAAACGTCGAGATCAAAAATAGAAAACCGGTTTAGAATCGTAATTAACCGATTTCCGTTTTTAATCGAAATAGATAAACCGTTAAAGTATTTTCTGACAGTAGAATATGAAATACAAGTTATAAAATATTAAATTCGTTGTATCGATGAAAAAGAAAACAGTATTATCGATAAGAATTAGTTTATCGATTAAAAACCACAAAATAAGTTTTTTTAATGTTTATAAATGTAACAAGCTAATTAATGAAATAATATAATAATGGCGTTTATTGTCTGTACTTATAATTCGGTGGAGGCTTTATTAAGTTTTACAAATATCATGTTTATTACTTCAGTAAAAAAAAAACTATATATTAATGTTATACTGAAAATTTTCACTAAAGAATTTATATGAATGTCAATTTTATTAATTTATAACATATTTATATTGGCATTAAATGAATTAATTTTAGTAAAATGATCTCGATACGAGGGAGAATAGCTGTAAAGCGCTTTCTTCTGATTGTACGACAAGTTATGAACTGATATTTAAACGGATGTAATGGTTGAAATGTTTATGCAAGAAAAAAAACATGTAGAAAATACTGGAACATCAATTCAGTTAACTATTTCCTTGTTCCTTGTTGTATTTATGAAATTGTTGAACAAAAACGCATCGTGTTCGTATTTTTTTAAATGTGTTAGTAGACCGAGGAGACGTGGAGGAGTGGGTCGGGTCTAGTTGAAGTGGAACTTGAACTGGAAGGGGCTGCCGTGCTGGAAGTGGTGGAAGGGGTTCTGGAAGGGCCCCCCATGCCCGCGCTGCTGCGCCTCGGGGTCCAGGGGGTCGGTGCCCGCGTCGAACAGGGCTCTCTTCTCGGGGTCCGTCAGCACCTACCACAACACCACAAATCATACTTTTACACACAGTATTCAATTTTTAACATAATTAAAAACGATTGTTACTCAACCATGAACACAATGAAGCGATTCTATGAAAAGATGTGGTAATTTTAGGAAAGGACCATAAGTACTTGAGACATAATTGCTTAGTTTTTTTGCTATCCTCTGTAGCGCAAGTCATTTATAAAGTGAACCCAATTATTCTGAAACTTTCTTTGTCCGCTATTAGATGGCACTGATTTACAAATCTATATTATAATAAAACTGTAACACGGTCAAATGTGTACATTAAATATTTTTTGAAAATTTTGATAGGGGTAGACTTTCTTATCGATATAGAAGCCAAAAATAACCCTTTTAAATTTTTTGTCTGTCGGTCTGTCCCTGTGAACGCGCATCACTCTGAAAGTACTGAACCGATTATGACGAAACTTGGCACAGTGATAACTAATGTTACAAGATTACGTTTAGGATACTTTTTATCTCATTGAACGCAATGGGATTCTCCAGGATAACGGACGAAAGAAAAAAAATTGTAGTTCATGATATTCTTGATGGATTGTGGTCAATTTTCTTTGTGTTATATATAGCAGAAAGACTGTAGCTAGGCCAAATCTGTACATTAAACATTTTTTGAAAATTATAGTAATCAGGGGTAGACTTGTTATCGACATAGAAGCTAAAAATAATCTTTTTAAAATTTGTGTCTGTCTGTCTGTCCCTGTCAACCCGCATCACGTTGAAAGTACTGAACCGATTTTAACGAAGCTTGACACAGTAATACCTAATATTACAAGGTTACATTTAGGATACTTTTTGTCCCATAAAACGCAAGGGGTTGTCCACGATAACAAAAGAAAAGAAATTAGTTAATGTAACTAGACTTATTTGCGACACCTTAGTACAAGAGCCAGCAACGTTAGAAGAACGAGAACTTTAGAAAAGCTGGTTCTTAATATGAAGATATATTATGCCCTTCCAAACCAGGATTCAGGATACCTGGTAGTCAGTTAACGTTGTGTTTGTTTCAAATAATTCATTTTACTTTTTTCATTGCAAAGTACATATTTCATTTTATTAACCATTATGATATTGGGATTTCATTGTAAACAATGAAAAACAAGGATAAACGTAGATATATAACTTGGGACTGACTTCTCGTCCCCGTGGTAGTTGTCGGGGTGCCACTTCTGCGACGCTTTCGTGATCTCCTGCTTGTTCGTGAGAGTGAGTGAGTGAGAGTGAGTGAGTGAGTTAGAGTGAGTGAGTGAGTGTAGGGAGCGGTACCTCCTTAGCAGCTGCGACGTCGATGAACTTCTTCTCAGCGAGTTTCTTCTCGTCCCCGTGGTAGTTGTCGGGGTGCCACTTCTGCGCCGCCTTGCGGTACGCCTTCGTGATCTCCTGCTTATTCGCCGTCCTGCAAACATAATATTCAACATTATTTATACTATTTCCCATCTAAATATAAATTGCCATTTATATATTTCTCACATATTTACAGACTCACAACTATACACACATACACATAATATAAGTAACATGACTAAATATAATAATAACTCTTCATTTAACAAAAATGATATGCCCTGAAAATATACTGTAAATCCCCACACACAAAATTAAACCATGTGTCACGGGTAATCAAACAAAACTAAGTTACAAAATTTATATCCTGTTAGTGCCATAAATGGCTGACTTATTGGATGAAGTAACAAAATTTAAAATATATATAAACATAACTTTATACATGTCATTATTTGTAGTCGTTTCAATTTTAATTATTTATGTAATTCTTTTTTTGTGCACATCGAAGTGGTCCGGAAATAATACTACAGAGCATTGATTGTCGCAAAAAAAACTCCCTGGAAAGTTCTAACAAGACAGCCATCATTTTGTTATTAGACTAAAATGATCGCAAGAAACTTGTATCATAATTATTTACACGACGATGAGAGTGATAATCTACTAGAAGATTAGTTACCAAAACTAAAATAAATAAAAATACATTAGACTGGTCACAATTTAATTACAATCACATTGTACCTTTCAAATGAGATCATAACAAAAGAAAATTATCTAAAATGTTCCATTTGCTTACCGTTTAACTCCTAATATCTTATAGTAGTCTCTCTGCTCGGACTGTTTCTGTAATTTCTGTGCTCGATTAAGTCCGTCCTTAGCTCTCTGCAGGCTCTCCTCCAGCTCCAGCGCTTGTTTGAACGCGTGTATGGCTATAATTATATATTCGAAAATCAATTAATCAATACTAATTCTACAAAATTAAAAAAATAGTAAATTTAAAAACTGGAATACAAACATAAATATTTGTAAAATTACTTCAAGCAATTACTAAACTAAATTTAAAATAATTTTAAAAATTATATTTTAGTCGTCATACGTCATGAGGAAGTAAATAATCTACATGAAATACTGCGCGTGGGCATCATTCGCTCTGCACAAAAATAAATAAATACTGCCTACTGTCTCATATAATTAAAACTTAAAGATAGAGATTTTGTTATTTCCAATAATAAAATATCATTAACGAGGTCATTTAGTATTATTATTTTAAAATATACAATTCAAAAGATATGTAAGGGAAGTGTGTTCAATATTGAAAACAGTATTTTTTTTTAGCTATAATGATAACTAAATTTATTGTATAGACGTATAAAATGCTTAATTCACCCAAAAATAAAAAATTAAGAAAAAAATGTCTGTTAAATTTACGTAGAGGGTTTGCGATATGGAAAGCAATTTTGAAGTATAACTCGTTCAAGTAAAACTTGCTATTTTTAATATACTGGGTGTTAGGTTAGACGCCGGCAATATTTTTACAGGACAATCATTAGTGGTTTCTGGTTCTAAATCGAATAAAAAAATAGGTGCTTAATATTTTATCTAATTATCGCGAGAAACGCAAAACTGATATACACTCAATATCAGATGATTTACGCAAAAACAAACTGGTGTAATAAATGAATGAGGCCGTTGCGTACTCCGGCCCGCGCCCCGCTTCCCTTTGTTCGACCGTGAGGCGTTCCCACGATAAGCAGTTACGTAATGAATAACCTTCAAAAGCGCCTCTAGAATTTAGTTCATTGAACCTAGGTGTATTTTTTTACGTTTAAAAGTACCGTTCCCGTCCTTTTAAAAGTTTGAGAACAAAGATTAACTAAGGTTCTTTTTGTTGTTTATTAATATTTGTTTTGATATTATTATTTTATGTTAAATGTGACCACGAACTACCACACGATTGAACGGTGTTAACGTTGAACCGACTTCACCTGGTATAATATACTTTTTCTATATTCCTTTTTTTGTTTGGGCGTTCACATTGACCAATCAAAGGATTGGTCTATTTATTTAAAAAAAATGTGGAAATGTATTATGACAATGAATATAATGGTACATTTGATGGATAGATATTGTTAGCAGCGTGTAAGATGCAGTATAATACTTTTTTTTAATTTTTATCCTTTAGACTCTTCGGTCCGCACTTGTTTTTTTACTTACGTTCAATTTATTATACATGTCAAATATCCTTGTATCTGTGAGCAACTATTTTTTTTTCATTATTAGTATTTAGTTCAATATTAGCTACTTTAGGACAGATTTTTGAATGAAGTTATTGTCTTTATGGCGGTTGCATTTTGTTCGTTTATGGGCATTTTTAGGTCAGTTGTATATATTTTTTCTCAAACTGACTACGCTATTGGCTTTTTTAGAGGCCTCTACAGCTTTACCGGACTAGGTTAGTTGTATAGTTACATGTGCAGTTACAACTGACCGTCTTCATACATCTCGAGCCCAATGAGCGCGTCTCCCTTGTCGCAGAGCACGCGCGCGTCCCGCTGCAGCTCCAGCGCGCTGCTGCAGTGCGCCAGCGCTTCCGAGTACAGCTCCTCCTGCACACACGCACGCACCTTCACGACCTCACCTCACCACATACATACAAATACATTTTTTTTTTCCTTTTTTTTTGTCATAGGTGGCAAACGAACAGATGGGTCACCTGATGTTAGTGATCACCACCGTCCATGGACACTAACAACACCAAAGGGGTCGCAAGTGCGTTGCCACCCTTTGGGGGAAGGGTTAAGGGAGGGAGAGGTAGAGGAGAGAGGAGAGGGAAGGGGAGGTGGGCCTCCGGCGCTCTCACTGACCGAACGAAACGCAACAATGCAAGCACTGTTACTTTACGTCGGTTTCCTATGAGAGGGTGGTAGTACCCCGGGCGAGCCGACCCATTCGTGCTGAAACCAAAAATAGCTTCAGCGTGGCTCTAAATAATAATCATAAGGTCATAATTACATACATAACGCTCTAACGAAAACACCTCAACCATTTCATAAACACTCCTTTAAATACTTGCTTATTAATATCGACGTTACATTTTGCAAGACAATTTCCCATGAATAGTCCGAGTCAAACTATTTGTCTGCTGTGAATATAGCTTTAAGTTCGACTTTACACACAGTACAGTCAAAATGTTAATATAAAACAAATTCAAAATATTATTATAGGAATTTAACATTGCCTTTTATTATACTTTCAGTTGTCTCAATATTATATGTGCAATATAATAGGTCTTTACCTATGAAATTGCCGTTCTTCAGTACTGGCCATTTCAAATCAAAATAATTTTTGTTTGGCTAAGAATTCCAATTTCAAATGAATTTTATTTTAAAAACATGGAATTCTTTTTCCAAAAGTAGTCATTTGTTTATTGATTAGTGTTACATTTTCATAGCATTTCAATCGTTTTTGTCATCATGGACACGTTAGAAATTCGAGTAATTATGGAATATTGAGTTCCGTCGTGGCAGCAACGCGGCACAAGCGGCACGCAACATCAACGACGTTTATGGAGCTAACACTACAAACTGGGAATTTCGACCTGAAAAATGAACCTCGCGGTCGTCCGAACACTTTGGTCGACGAAGACGAATTAAAGGCGATTGTGGAAGCTGAT
>MU160852.1:17238-47636 GCA_015888305.1 Antheraea pernyi | reverse complement strand
AGTACAAAATGCCTTTGAAGAATTTGTTGCCTCCCGTCCAGCTGATTTCTTTAAGAAGGGCATCAATAAACTGCCACTGCGTTGGCAAAGATGCATTGATTGCATGGGTGATTACTTCGATTAATACAAATAAAAAATTAATGAAAAAAATTCGTTTAAATTTTTTCATACAAAACGGCAATTTCATAGGTAAAGACCTAATATTATAGTCCGCGTCAGACTTTTTAACCGCACTGAAATGAATGTGCAGAACACAAATTTAGGTATTTAGGACGCAGTGAGGTAAAAGGAGAGCGGCGCTCGCACCTCACCCCCTGTTGCACCCCCGTTGACACATGTGTCCTGTCATTACTAGTTGCAGTACAGGAGCATTCAGAATTCAATTTGTTGGTAATTACATGTGATTACTATTTTCGTTGTTATATTTTGCTTGTAGATTTGTCTTTATTAGAAGACCCATCCACTTCAAAATGATGTTTCTATGGAAGGCGTTGTTTATTACAAATTATTTATTTATTATGAATATATTTTATTTACAATAAGGTATTGTAACACGCATAATACCTGCACAATATATGCTACAAGATATGTCCCATAGATAGAAACAAATACAGCATAAGGCGGATCATTCAATTAAAGTACACGATCACGCAAAACAGCAACCAGATGATTAAAAGTTATTCGGATTTAATTATAACTGACAAATACATAATGTGACGAACTAAATTTTCTAGCTTGTTCTATTGTTCAGCTACTATTGTCCATTTCTAGTTTTTACTGTTGTTTTATTACCTCAGTAATAATTCAATTTTTATTATGTGTTCGTTTTTATCTCTAATAATTTTACAAACAGTCTATATGTATGTAAAATAAAGAGGTTTACGTAAATTGGCTTTGTAAAAGTGGTGTCAAAATAACAAAATCGAAGTCGTATCTTTAGTCTACAAAATCCTTTGAAAGTTGTAATGTGGTCGTTGTGCTACCACATTATTATTATTTAAAATTCACTCATATAATATGTGACACATTTTTCTTTTTTTTGGCTACAATTTCTGCATTACATGACTTGAGTGGCATTTCTTTCGTTAAATATGAAGTACGCAAGTTATTATTTTGGATTTGTTTTGTATTAACTTCTTGACTGTACTATGCGCAAAAACATTTGACGCGGACTATACGTTTTTTATTAAATATAAGTAAAGTAAATATTTATCTATTATATTAGGTAATAGGGATATGGCAGCATAACCATTACATTGATACTTTCAGCAAAGTTTATAAGTAAAATAAAGATATGACATGGACTGCCTAGTATTGTAAAAATCTTAATAGCTAATTTACGAACAGCTGTTTATTTGAATTCAGCAGACATATACATACGAGATGTACATATACATAGAATATTTGAAAACAATTAGAGATAAAAATGAACACACTATACAAATAAATCATTACTAGGGTACATTGACAACAACACTACAATCTGTGCACAAGTCCCCTACTGATTCTGTCTGTCTGTTCGCGATAAATTCAAAAACTACTCAACGGATTTGCTTGCGGTTTTCACCAGTAGATAGTGATTCATGAGGAAGGTTTTAGTATATAATTTGTCAAGGGTTTTTTTTTATAATAAGGGCGTAACAAGGTCTGCCGGGCCCGCTAATATAAAAATAAAACTTAGAAATGAATAATAGTAACCTAACAATACAATTATAAAGAGAAATAGAATGATATTTATATCTATTTATTGTATATTTATTACAACATTTTTTTTCATGTCCTAAAACCCAAATAGATATGAGTTCCTTATCTACTTTACCTCTGTAACTATTGGCATGATACTGAGATTAGTACGTTACCTTAACGGAACAACTGCAAAGCCATTTCCTGGCTTCAAAGACAACGAGCGTGACCTCGTCCTCCAGCTTCAGCACCTTGTTGGCGTTGCTGATGCAGCCCACGAAATCCCGAGCCTCGCTCATCTCTTCACACTCCGTCAGCAACTTATCCACTTTCTTCACTTTTTTGTAGAACGGAAAACATTTTTTATGTTCTGGGTCTAATTTTAAACATTCACGTATCTCCTGCAAGTATTCAATTATTTATAAATATCAAGAAATCATTTGGAAAAAGCAAAAGAGTAAATACGTAAACTAGGGGTTCCGGGGGTCTGAGGAGTGTTAACCGACTTCAAAAAAGGAGGAGGTTATCAATTCGTCTGATTTTTTTTTTTTTTATGTTTTTTTTACCTCATAACTTTGGACTGGGTGAACCGTTTTTGATTATTCTTTTTTTATTTGAAAGCTGGTGCATCCAGTGCAAAACCGTATAAGTTTTTAATTTGCATTAAGTATGTACACGACAAATAGACGAATAACTCAATATCACGTTGACCGATTTCGATGATTCATTTTTTATTGGAAAGGATGTACTTCAAGGGTAGTTTGATGAGAGTTTGGTTAGGTTCTGATTATGGGATCCGTGATAAAGTAAGTAAACTTTCAAGAAACGAACCTGCTCCTTTCTTAAGGGCCGGCAACGCATCTGTGTTTCCTCTCGTGTCGCAATTGTCCATGGGCGGCCGTGATCACTTACCATCAGGTGACCCGTATGTTCGTTTGCCACCAATATTATAAAAAAAACATCCCTTGCGTTTTATGAGACAAAAAGTATCCTAGATGTAATCTTGTAATATTAGTTATCACTGTGCCAAATTTCGTCAAAATTGGTTCAATACTTTCAGAGTGATACGTGTTCAAAGGGACAGACAAACCCTGGAGAATCCCTTGCGTTTTATGAGACAAAAAGTATCCTAGATGTAATCTTGTAATATTAGTTATCACTGTGCCAAGTTTCGTCAAAATCGATTCAGTACTTTTAGAGTGATGTGTGCTCACAGAGACAGACAAAAATTTTAAAAGGGTTATTTTTGGCTTGTATATAGATACCAAGTCTATCCCGATTATAATTTTCAAAAAATATTTAATGTACAGATTTGGCCTTGTTACAGTTTTATAATAGTATAGATATTTTAATTACAAATTAAATGATTATCAATATTGATTATTGTAATTAATTGTAAGTTACATCAGCCTCGAGTAGATGGCGCTTTAAATTATTTTGTTGCCAAAAAACTGTAGGGATTAATTTTGAGTGTCTTTTTCAACGCCAGTTTATTTAGGCAGACTCATGGGGTAATGATCCCATAATACCGAATACTTTATCACAGTTTTAGATCAACATGTAATAACTGAGCCACAGCAACGCGTGGCCGGTCAGCTAGTATCGATATAGTATAATCAAGAACGCGATTAAGTCTCAGTATTGATACTGAGGATTGCTTGTCCGCTTCCGATACAAGGCGGAACTTTCACAAAAGGAAAATAACGAAAACAACTCAAATGTTAGGTTTTTTCTACTCTCCTGTATATTTATTTTCCACTAATTGATAAGTGTTTGTTAAAAGTCACTGAAATTATATAAAAATAAGAAAGAGCGATTGCAAGTAAAAAATCAGCACATCTGTGCAAAACTCTGAACATCTGTTTCAAGAATGCCCCAGATTTAATACGAAAAGACTAGGGTATATAATTATTTGTAACAATCTTATCTTATCGTATATATCCCTTCGTATATCCCTAAGAGAAAGGGCAGTGACTCGTATCAAATTGCGCCCTCTCTCTCTCTCTCTCCTTTTATATTGGATATATTTCGCATATATTTGTGCGAAAACAAAAAAAATAAAAAAAATTGTGAGAAATCAGCTAATTACAGCTAAAACTTTACAACGCTTATGTTAAATATTGATATTATTTAACAGACGGTATCTACGTAACCGAACGAATTGCATACAGCTGTTTATACATTTTTAAATGCTTCAATTCATTTGTAACGTATTTCGCTGATTTTATGTTTTAATTTACGTATACAATTTTACTTCACAGATGCAAACCCCAGTTTGTCACCGTTATTCACAAATAATGCCTTCTTCTACAGGACGCTGCTCTTATATTCTATTTTAAGACTGATAGTCGCAATTTAATGTCTATTCACAAATAACAAGCCTTCATTAAACAAAATAACATTTTTATTATAATGCTTGGTATCTATACATAATGCGTGTAAAGTACACGTACCATATGGTGCGATAAGGATTTTTTGAATTATTCTATTGTTTATACAATGTAAGCTTTATATTATCTGCAACTAGTTATCATGACAGGGTTCGCCCGCTTGTAGTTTATTATTTTGCGATGTTATTTGTATCATTATTATTTAGCTCCTTTCCTAAAAAACGAATTATATGTTGCCTGGAACCTAGACACGTAATAATATTTTACAAATATCGTTTTGAGGTTATAACAGCTCCTTAGTAGCAACCAAATCCTACTATGGATTCAAAGTTTTGTTGAAAGAGAACATCGTGATAAAATCACCGCATAGAACTAAAACATTTTCTATTACCCACATCCTCAAGTTGGAAATCTGTCGCCTAGCACCTGTATGTATGCTTTGACAGCTACACTTAAGTAGCAATTCCTCTGTGCTTAACGCTATCTGGTTAAATATGGGCCCACAGTAAAATATATTTACTTAAATGAGATTAAGTTACCCATGGCATATACAGATGAATAAATAGTATCCCTTTTCAAAGTAGAGTGTAGTTTTACAATTATGGTAGCATAATGAATACTATTCAAGGAGTTCGTAACAATATATAAATTACTATGGTTACATTTCATATTTATTTCAGAAACAAGGCTTTTAGTTTCCATTGGAAAGAGGGCGACTATTAATTACGTGAGGTATGAAGGGGAATCCATCAAAACTTTACTAAATCTCACGTGGGAGAGAAAAGGGGATTTTGGCAAATATCATGTCTTTCAAGCAAAAATAGTGTAAAAATATGAGAAATTCAGGTTAAATAAAGCCTGTTTCTAGACTAAAATATGACAAAATGTGACACAATTCTCTGTATATTATAATCACTGAATAGATGTAACGTTATATTTGTGGTATTTTGAAATGTAACGCAATAATAATTATAAATGTAAAAATCATAAAAATTATCAAATCTTGAAAATAAATTGGGTTTACGTACAATGTTTTTAGTATAGGAAGACATCACTAGCCCAAAAGTTGTATACAAAAAAGGACAATAACATAAATAAACGATTATCAAATCGTCATAAATATTGAATTTTTCATCAACTCAATTCAACAGAGGCTGTTTCGAAACATGTTATTTTACTGTATGAAATACTTGTTGAGTAATCAATTACTGGTTACACATTGTGTATACGAAACGTGACAACCATATAAATTGTACATGTTACTAAACCGTTACTAAACAATTCAAGTGTAGAATGGTGATTATCATAAATTGTACATATTACAAATATTGTATCGAGAAGTCCTAACTTATAGACATTAAATTAAAAAGTAAAATTAAGTTAAGAGTTTTCCAACTATCTTCACTCATGTGGTTACAATAAACCTGGTATGCGAACTGACGGTTCCTAACTAGCATAACATGTATATATATTAGGGTGCCAAAAACTGTCGATATATTTTTTTCTCGCTCTCAACCCATAATACCATAGTAAATATCCAAACAAAAATGACGTCCAAAGGACAGCTCTTAATTTCTATTTTAAGAGGTCCTCCAACGAACTTTATATTTTCCCATATAAATAATATAGGGAAAAAAATTTTGAACATTTTTGTCACTTGCAAACTGTGAAGAAATTTTATTTTGTAAAAATGAATGGATAGGTCTCATTAAGCGATAAATTATCAACAAAAAAATCACTGAGTCAAATTTCTATTTTGGATATTTAAACTTCTATAGATCCTTCAAATTTGAGTATTTAATAATTTTGCGTTTATTTATCTTTTGCTGCTAAACATTGTGTTTGGATATATTATAAATATTGACCAAACCATTGAATTCTAGACAAAATTGATATTCTGGCAAATTTGAATAATATGTTTACAACTTATACCCTATGTATTAATTGGATATATAAGCAATATTAGTGTAAAAATTCATCAAAATTCGTTAAATAGTTTTCATGTGAAAGACTAACTAACTAAAGATGGATATATATCTTTATAAATTGTATCGTTTTATTTTATTAATAGAATTTATCTTCATCGCCATTCCAACTATTACACTAATATTTGCTATAAGTATATATTTCCTAATCAATTTCATTTGAATAAAATATTAAAATGTATGTATATATTTATAGCTGAAACTTTACATTAATTCTTATTAGTATTATAAGTACATATACATAATATACATAATGAATAATTTATAGTTCCTCAAAAACAAGGTGACAACTACAATATCTTAAAAACATTAGTAACCAGTGGACCGCGAACCTTTACAATAATACAATCAAGGTCAGGTCACGCTAATATTTCGTAATAGCTTTCTTTTATAATAATCAACAAGAAACAAGGTCACATTTACAATGCCATCTCAGAACTCGACTTTGATTATATATTAAAGGTACATTTTTTCTCATTATTAAAATATGCACTAAATGAGTAATCTATATTATCTATTTCTCATTATTAAAATATGCACTAAATGAGAGAATAAAATGAAAGAATAAATGAACATTTTTTTTTAGAGCTTCTCCTGTATCTCAGCATTAGCCCAGAGTAGTAACTATTACTACGCGGACGAAGTAATAAAGAGGTAAGTAAGTTTGTGAGGTTGTAGGGGGCAATATCTGGGGAGCCGGAGAAAAATTATGGAACGAAAACGTTTCTTACGAACGCTGCCTTAATGATGAGATATATATGATTGAGTTCTAGAGAAAAGTTGTAGCTGATAAGGCCTATTACTGCCCAACGAAGTGGGCACGGGTCAGCTAGTTAATATTATAAAGAGGTAAAGTTTGTGAGTTTGTGACGTTGTAGGGGGTAATCTCAGGAACTACTGGTCCGATTTAAAAAATTCTTTGAGTGTTATATAGCTAATTTGTCGAGGGAGGTTATAGGCTATATCATCACGCTAAGACCAATAGGAGCTGAGCACCAATGAAGAATGTTTCTAGATCGGAGTTTTTTTTTCTCTTGAGATCTTCCGTTGCCTATTAGCATTAGCCCAAAGTAACTATTCCACGCGATCGAAGTCGCGGGCAGAGGCTAGTATATTTATATAGAGAGTGGCTTCTGCCCGCGACTTCATCCGCGTGGAATAGTTACTCTGGCTTAACGCTAAAAAACCCCGATTTGGACATATTCTTCATTGGTGCTCTGCTCCTATTCGTTTTAGTATGATGATATAGTGAAGAATTTTTCAAATCGGACCAGGAGTTCCTGATATTAGCGCGTTCATGCAAACAAACTCTTCAGCTTTATAATATTAGTACAGATAAGCATAAAGAATAGATATATTAATACGAAAACAAAAGCCCTTGCAGCTCTTATTAAGCACATTGTGTGCATCAACTTTGTGATATTTTGCACAATTAAAGCTCAGAAGAAAGCTCTGCAGGAGTGGAGATAAATAAAACTTACGTTAGACTTGTGACAAATACATTGAATTAAATTAAATAAAACATTCCTTATTTACATACATACTGAATGTCAAACATATCAAAGACAGAAACATGAAGAATGAACAAGAAGTCTGTGGTGAAACAGTCGCTCTGAATAAAGAGCTGAGGTATTTATCATTAATTTAAAAAAAAACGAGAAATTTAATGCATGTCGTATTGGTAAACATTCGTGACAGTTGAAAAAAAAATAACTTTGTACTATGATTATTACAGAGGTACATTATTTGACAAGAATAATAACGTCCGACTTATAAATTAATGAATTAGTGTCGAACTTCGAACACCAGTACAATGAAATACTACAGGTGGTATGGTATAATGTACATTCCTTTTTTTCCTTCAAATAATAAAAATAGTAACAGATAAGTTTAAAAAAACATTGTAAACCCTACGAACTGTCTTAACCTATATATTGCTATATTTTTAATCGATTTTAACAAGGTGTTCTCAATTTAATTTGTTTTCTTTTTAAATGTTTATTGTCAAAGCTTCGTCATTTATAAATTAACAACAATTATTTCTTATTGGAAAGAAAATACTGACAAGCTGGTTCTTTTTAAATTTCATTAGCATTGAACCTTAGATTTTGTAGAGTGGCTTAGTTAATAGCATATTCAGACACAGCGACGATGAACGTTGGTTCGAATCCTAGTAACTAAGTCGGAGCTTTCAGTGAAGGAAAACATAGTGGTAAAACCATATCATGGTGGTAGGGATTTTTCTAATTCCGCCGACCTCTAGCTGCCACTCTTAAGTTGAGAACCTATCACCAAGCACCCGTTGATCTGTTCCGGTAGCTGCACTTGAGTCAGTCGCCTCATAGTTTAGCACATTCAAAATCTTAGACCACGTCATCATTTAACATTAGATAAAATTGTCGTCAAATACTAAAAACTATAAAGTATAAACAAAAGGTACACCAGGCATTGATAAGAATTGTAGTCACTGAAATATTGGTATGTTTATGGATAATTTACAACTAGGTACTCCGTAACTAGATAGGTACTTAACTATAACCAAAGATATTCTGTTGCATTCTTCGAATATATTTTTCTGAAGTTGGTATACTAGGTCAATCTATACATATAATAAGAATGTAAATGTAAAGTGTCTGTACTTTTTCGATTTTTGTGAAAAAAATTGTTGCCGGAGTCTAGGAATATCAACCTTTAGGAAAACTGTAATATTTGAGAAAAAAGTACTACAAAGGGCTTTCTTTTTCTGTTGAGAGATTCCGCTACATTTTAGCATGAACCCGAGGTAAAAATTACACGTGGACAAAGTCGCGGGCAGAACCTAATTTAACATAAATTAAATTAAACTTTATAGTATATTATGACATATAATTAAAGTAATAGCTTTTGGTCGCATTAATATAAATGTAATATACTCCTCGAGGACCATATGTTTTTCTGGTTAATAACTTCCCTATTTATGTACCCCTGATTTTCATGCAAAATTTCATAACAATCGATTGAGTAAATCGAGGCGCGATAGCATAACAGACAAGCAAGCAAACACACATTCGTACCCTGACTATATATATGTAACGTTTAATGATGATCGGTTGAGTAGAACCAGGCGTGAACAAGCAAACAAACAAATTTGCATTCGCATTTATAACGTTCGTAAGAACGGATAAGGACTAACAAAAATAATATTCGAGTATTTAGATATGGTAGATTAATAAGCAGCAATTGAATGAATAAACGTATATAATTGTTAGTATTATTATCATGAATCGTAAAGGGCATTAAAAATACATATAAGCACTAGCTTCTGCCCGCGACTTCGTCCGCGTGGACTAGTTCCTTTGCGTGTTAGCGCAGTCGAAGCTCTCAAAAGGAAAAAAAAAGATTTTGAAACATTCTTCTTTGGTGCTGCGCTCCTATTGGTCGTACCATATGTAGCCTATAGCGTTCCTCTGTAAATGAGCTATCTAACACTGACAGAAATTTTGAAATGTGACTAGTAGTTCCTAAGGTCAGCGCGTTCAACCAAACAAACAAACAAAACCAGCTTTATAATATTAATATAGATTTAAGTTCGTTAGAATCACACAGTTTATCTTACTTTCGTTACCACTATAACATTGCAAGAACACAGGATAATGAGGCCCCTCTTGCAAACAAACTCTTAAGCTTTATAATAGTAATATAGATAGATAAGTATAAAGAATAGATATATTAATACGAAAAGAAAAGCCCTTGCAGCTCTTATTAAGCACATTGTGCGCATCGACTTTGTGATATTTGACACAATTAAAGCTCATAATATGCAGAAGGAGTGGAGATAAATAAAACTTACGTAGACTTGCGACAAATACATTGAATTAAATGAAATAAAACATTCCTTCTTTATGTACATACTGAATGTCAAACATATCAAAGTCAGAAAGATGATAGTTTCGAACTATCATCACCAGTAGAATGAAATACTACAGGTGATATGGTATAATGTACATTCCTTTTTTGCTTCGAATAATAAAAATAGTAACATTCAGATACAGATAAGTTTAAAAAAACATTGTAAACCCTACGAACTGTCTTAACCTATATATTGCTATATTTTTAATCGATTTTAACAAGGTGTTCTCAATTTAATTTGTTTTCTTTTTAAATGTTTATTGTCAAAGTTTCGTCATTTATAAATTAACAACAATTATTTCTTATTGGAAAGGAAATACTGACAAGCTGGTTCTTTTTAAATTTCATTAGCATTGAACCTTAGATTTTGTAGAGTGGCTTAGTTAATAGCATATTCAGACACAGCGACGATGAACGTTGGTTCGAATCCTAGTAACTAAGTCGGAGCTTTCAGTGAAGGAAAACATAGTGGTAAAACCATAGCATGGTGGTAGGGATTTTTCTAATTCCGCCGACCTCTAGCTGCCACTCTTAAGTTGAGAACCTATCACCAAGCACCCGTTGATCTGTTCCGGTAGCTGCACTTGAGTCAGTCGCCTCATAGTTTAGCACATTCAAAATCTTAGACCACGTCATCATTTAACATTAGATAAAATTGTCGTCAAATACTAAAAACTATAAAGTATAAACAAAAGGTACACCAGGCATTGATAAGAATTGTAGTCACTGAAATATTGGTATGTTTATGGATAATTTACAACTAGGTACTCCGTAACTAGATAGGTACTTAACTATAACCAAAGATATTCTGTTGCATTCTTCGAATATATTTTTCTGAAGTTGGTATACTAGGTCAATCTATACATATAATAAGAATGTAAATGTAAAGTGTCTGTACTTTTTCGATTTTTGTGAAAAAAATTGTTGCCGGAGTCTAGGAATACCAACCTTTAGGAAAACTGTAATATTTGAGAAAAAAGTACTACAAACCCAATAATATAAACCCAAAAATCTTGAAAATATATATCTCAAAAATGATAAGGTTATAATAAAAAATTACTTACAATTTGTAGATAATCCTCCTTTGCTTCTCTGTATTGTGCTAATTTGAGGTAGACATTTGCTCTGTGAACCCTCGCAGATGTAAAATCTGCTTTTAACTCCAATACCTGTTAAGAAAAAATAGTTTGAACTTTGCAGTTCCCTCAGAGTATAGTCGATCCATATAGGTAAATAAATTCAGAATATTTCATACATTATATTAACTGGCACATTATCTCTGGATATTAGGATTTCGTGTCGAACACTCTTGCACGAATCAAGTACACCGCCTCACGGAGTACATTTTCTCTAATTTTAATGCCGACCCGAAACGTAAACCGAAACGCACAATTGCAGTCTTTTTCGATGTCGCCAAAGCCTTCGATAAGGTCTGGCATGGAGGGCTCGTCCATAAATTATGTAAATATCACATACCCGATAAGTTAATTCATATTATCCACAATTATCTCACTGATAGGACTTTCCGCTTTAGCTGTGGATGGGGAACTATCCCGGCCCCACCCGATACGCTCAGGTGTGCCACAGGGCTCCATACTCGCTCCCTCACTCTTCAATCTGTTCATCAGTGACCTACCTCGGTCTAAACGGGTCGAAGTAGGTTGCTATGCTGACGATACCGTTATTTACACTTCCTGCTTGCGGTCGGACTTTCTTAGGAAGCGCATCGAAAAGGCCGTTTGCACACTCGGTGAATGGTTTCGTCGATGGCGCATAGAAGTTAATCCTGATAAGAGCGCCGCGATACTCTTCGATCCTTTACGACGTAATAATAACCTCGAGCCCATCAGGCTATACGGAACCGATATACCTTGGGCCGACGAGGTCAAATATCTCGGTGTTACATTAGATAAACATTTAAATTTCGAGTCACATATAGATAGAGTACGAAACAAAGCCGCTATGGTTTTGGGTCGCCTCCATCCGTTGCTTTGTCATAGGAGTAAGATGTCCCTCAGACACAAGCTCACTTTGTATAAGACGTGTATAAGGTCTTAACTGGTTCACTTGACTACTGTATTGTTTTCTCATAAGGGAATAATAAAAGTTCTTCTTGAGAGATTTGAACACTTTATATATTGCTGAATAGAAATTCAGTTACTCTCCAACAAACCATTGTTGTATTGTTAGTGAATGTTATCAAATTTCAGAGGGTGACCCGCACAACTATCTCACATATTTCAAGCGTGGTACTGTGTACTATGCACTTGGGAAGGCCAAGTTTGCACTCCAAGACTTTACAAAGGTAATTTGTTTCTAACATTTGATATAAATCTTATAAAATCATGTTGTAGTGTTTCAAGTATATTGGCTATGAATATTGGTGTGTCAAAAATGGTGACATGCACAATACTTTGAAAGTTTGAGTACAAAGTGATTAATTATAGTTATGAAAATCATATTTCTTTTGTAATTGTGTGTCTTTTGAGCAGATTTAAGCCAAATCAATTGAAGTTATCAATATTTTCATGAAATTGTACTATTGATACATTACTACTCTTTATTAAATTATTAAAACATGTAGATCATAGAGAAGTATCCAGAACATTGAGTAAAGTGTTATTATGTATGGATGATATATGCATATCAATGATAAGATAATCGTAAATAAAATTGCATGTAAAATGTTAGGTATTGAAAACAGATTGTGTCTTATGCAATCCAGAGATATTTTTTTTTTCGAACTGACTACGCTATTGACCAAGCAAGGTCTTAACAGCTTCACCGGACTACTAAGGCGAGCGCTTAAGGCACTCAGCCGATTTTATTTTGACAACTAGTTCAAGGGTGCGTGGCACACCTCGGCTTTGGCTGTTGCCTGATACATGCAATTCAAAAAAAAAATTCTCTGGATTGCATAAGACACAATCTGTTTTCAATACCTAACATTTTACATGCAATTTTATTTACGATTATCTTATCATTGATATGCATATATCATCCATACATAATAACACTTTACTCAATGTTCTGGATACTTCTCTATGATCTACATGTTTTAATAATTTAATAAAGAGTAGTAATGTATCAATAGTACAATTTCATGAAAATATTGATAACTTCAATTGATTTGGCTTAAATCTGCTCAAAAGACACACAATTACAAAAGAAATATGATTTTCATAACTATAATTAATCACTTTGTACTCAAACTTTCAAAGTATTGTGCATGTCACCATTTTTGACACACCAATATTCATAGCCAATATACTTGAAACACTGCAACATGATTTTATAAGATTTATATCAAATGTTAGAAACAAATTACCTTTGTAAAGTCTTGGAGTGCAAACTTGGCCTTCCCAAGTGCATAGTACACAGTACCACGCTTGAAATATGTGAGATAGTTGTGCGGGTCACCCTCTGAAATTTGATAACATTCACTAACAATACAACAATGGTTTGTTGGAGAGTAACTGAATTTCTATTCAGCAATATATAAAGTGTTCAAATATCTCAAGAAGAACTTTTATTATTCCCTTATGAGAAAACAATACAGTAGTCAAGTGAACCAGTTAAGACCTTGCTAGGTCAATAGGGTAGTCAGTTCGAAAAAAAGAAAACAATACATAGTACCATTTTTTTTATAGGTATTAAATAAAACATTTTTGGAAACAGCAACAGATGGCACCATAAAATATTATAAAATCATTTTAATTACATAATGGCATGCCCTTCTAATGCCAATTATCAAGGTATTTTTTAATGTTGTTGTGTTAATTTGGAATAATGCAGCAGTTATTAGCGCTGAAAAATATTGCCATGAAACCTTGACATTCTGGTAGGATATTATAAAATTCATATCTGGTTAACTACCCCAAAGTTTAAAATACTTTCTCAAACACATATTGGAGTGTCTCAACAGGTCTACTTCAAAGAGTCTCTCTCCAGTCTGGTTGTATTACAACCTTCATCTCATATTTATTCAGTATCTAATTTAGTTGCTCACTTCAGTAAATAAATAAAATTCCTGTAGTATCATTTTGTTATAGTCCATATTCATTACCACTAAGACCATAGAAAACAGTCGTTTGCTCTATTTACAAGTATTTTTTTGTAAATATTTAGAAATTTATTTCAAGCTGACAATTATAATAAAGAATGAAGAATACTGACCGACTGCCGCATGATAATGTGTTAGAGCGTCTGAAAGTTGACCCCGAGCAAGAAAATCACGGCCAAGTTCCAAATGTTTGTTCACTTCCGACTGAGTCGCGCACTCTGAAACTATAACAGCACCATACATAAAATAATTCATGTAAAAATACAAGCGAATAGGTTATACTTCGTAAATAATACCCACAATCTAACACTAATTCTAATACTAAGAGTATAAGGCATGGTGTAACTTTGTTCCAATTAACATTTGTTAGATAGTCCATTATAAAGTTTTTATTAATCACAGTTATAGTTATCGTAAACACACAGCGATTCAATTTTCAGTACAAAATAATTATTTGACGCAGCCACAAACCATCTTCGTTCGTCTCTTTTCGTGGTTTATTTCGATTGGTCCAAATCAGAGAAGACAAATGACATTGACAATAAGATTATATTATTGCCATACGTATTACTAAATAAATTTATGTTTATTTAAATATAAAAATATTTTTAAATCATGTTCTTATATTCGCTTTTAATAATAAACCTAAATGTATAAATCATATTTTATATACATATATACGAAATCTTTGCTGTATATTTAAATTCTTCAATTTCTGAACGGATAAAATGTTGCTGATATTAAATTATAAGTAATTGTTACAATAATAAAATATTGACAATTTATGGTTTTAGTACATTATCATATTATTTACTGTAATAGTTTTAAATAATATAATAATAACGTGACTTAAAAAAAATAATCTATAAAACAAGAAAATAAAAAAATCTCACAGTGTTTAAATCTTTAAGTTTACTGGTAACACCGAGAGCCGTTCTTTCATTTCCTAAAGAAAACAAAATACGGTCAGTGTTCAAATTTACGAAAATATTTATAATATTTAAGGTGATTTCCATAAAATAGAAACGAGAAGTAAAAATATAAATATGTGTCCAACACCCGGATTGTGTATATCTGCAGGATTTGATTATTATCTAAGGATAATTTGAGATTTAATGTTAGATGTCAACATAACCTCTGGACGTAGTTTGTGATCATTTTTGTTTTTACCAGAAATTGTAATTCATAATGTGGTATTTTAGAAATGGCTGACGCTGCGCCATCGACAGCGCCAAAGGCGAAGGCGCCTAAAACTAAAGCGCCCAAAGAGAAACCCGCGAAGGCAGCACCTGCAGCGCCCGCGGAGCCAGCCAAGGTGGTGCGTAAAGTGTCATCGAAGCCCCGCCACGGTAGGCTGTACGCTAAAGCCGTATTCACAGGATACAAGCGTGGTCTGCGCAATCAGCACGAGAACACAGCACTTTTGAAGGTATGTCTCTTATAGGTTATAATAAAAATATGAATGAAATAATAAGTAAGTACCTCATAGTTTTTAAATTTATTTTTAAGGGACTGATAAAAGTAACATAATAAGATATTTATTGACAATTTAGATTAGCAGTAGTATTGAATCACAGGCTGTAATCAAATAGGATTGAAAGTGAATAGATTGAAGTGTAGTTAGAGTTAACATTTTAAAGAAATGTATATTGTGAAGTTGGAATAATTATAAAATGATCTATAGATAGGGAGAAGCCAGTGGAGCTGATTTTAATTTAAGAACAATGAATATGTGAGATTACTTACGATTATCTAAAATTGTTTGTAGCCCTCAATAGAGAATAAATAATATGATTAATCTGGTAAATGAGATGAAAGCAGTCTTGGGAAACTTAAGTCACTCATAAGTTTTCAAATTCATGCCTTATTTAATAAAAAACATTATTTAATAACTACTTGGGTCTGTGAGTTTTCGGTACTATGTTATCTATCACAATTCTTATACTCTATATTAGATTTTTAATACTGGTTCCTATAATCTACTTATAATCCTGTATCTGTATTTATAATATTTTTTTATTTATTTAAATTTTTGTACATTTTACAAATACTTTTACAGTGGCTACCAAACTAGGCAAGCCTTGGTAGCCAGAAAAGAATTACACAGTGTGTTTTACAAGAACCACTTTATATTATAATGCAATAGATTCATGACACTATATGATTCCTTATTTAGAAGAAACAAAACTCTAAAAATTTATGTTACTCATTACAATAGTGTAAATAGTGAACAGAGGTATATAATTAAATATATAAAAACCATAATTCCATTATAGTTCTTACATAATAGTAACTCCTTGGTGTTTAGGTACTTTGTAATAATAGTTCTCCAAGGAACATGTTAACAGTTACAGAATTTAGAACCGAATACCTGTTGTCACTAACTTATTAGCTTGTCAACCTGAAAGCCTGGCTATACATTGGCTGGTCCTCAAACATGTTAAACTTCGTCATTATAAAATATAGATCCTTATCTCATAGCTTAATAACTAAATTGTTTATAGATCTCAGAACACTATATGCCAAAGTGTGCTATAATGGCGATTGTGATACCTGGTTTATACTTTCTTTTATCAAAGATATGCCAAACTAAAGAAAATATAATTGGTTAAAGCTGACTAATCAAATCCCCATATGAATGTCATGATTTGGTTGAATAATTTGGTAATTCATTATAGTATGCTTTAGGTTAGGTTGGCCTATTATAGGTGATTGAAGGCACCATGGGGATTTAGTCGATGCAAGTCGGACATACCCCACCCTCAGCTGCCCGGCTAGGGTGGGAATCCGTATAGATTTCCCCATGTAATAAAAAAAGTTTCATTAAGTCATTATAGTATGCCTCATATAAATGTTGCTTTTTATATTGTAGATGTTATTTTTTATTAAATGTTTGTCTTGTGTTTTATTAATTATTAGTAGATCATCATACTATGCAATTTTATCAGTGTTGTTTAATATTTTAAAATATAAATTTTGTGTCCAGAGAGAGAAAACAACATGAAAAAAATTAAAAGTAAAATATACTTCGCTAATAAATTTATAATTTACTTCCCTTCCACTGTGCTTGCATGCAGCACTGCTTGCCATGCCAATATAATGTCTAGTGCTTATAAAAATTATAGTTTTTGTAAACTAACTAAAATCTGAAGGAAGAGATATCACGGTAATTCTTTTTTGGATCTAAGAAGTAAAACAAAACAGTAGTTTTTGCTCATAATAGTGAATGTCTATCAATTTATTTATGTAGGAAATATTAGAAATCCTTATTATCTCATATCCTTACACTATAAATGTATAAATGGATGTAAACATGTAATTAGAATGATGCTTGTGACATTTGAAACCTGAACAATGTAATGTGGACAAACTTTATGAACTGATAGAAACAATACTCAGCTTTTAATACAGTTTGAGATATTGTTAGTCTGCATAATGGTAAAATATTTTTATTCAGGTTGAAGGCACAAAGGACCGCAACGATGCGTTGTTCTATGCGGGCAAGCGATGTGTGTACGTGTACCGTGCGAAGAAACGGACCCCCATTCCTGGTGGACCTCGTGGCAAGAAGACCAAGCTCCGAGCCATCTGGGGCAAGGTGACCCGTCCCCACGGTAACTCTGGTGGACTCCGAGCCAGGTTCAAGTCCAACCTGCCGGCGCACGCGATGGGACACAGGATACGCATTGTGAGTACTACTCTTATTTATATACTTCTAGCTGACCCGAACACACGTTGCTGTGCCTCAGTTATTATATTAGAAATTAAAATGTGCTGCCATCTATGAGATAGATACCTACAACAGTCGGGCCTTCAGCTTTCTGTCAACAAACTAATTTAAACCGCCATCTGTTCGAGACTTGTACAATTTTTGTTTTTGTATTGTATGGAATAAATAAACGGTCATCAATAAATTTCATGATTTTTCAGTTTATTTTCGTTTTTGTTAACTGTCTAGTAAAGCAACAGCCACCTTGTCCATACATAAATTCTATACATTTTAATATAATTGCTCCATTTTGAAATGTATATTTTTAATATTTTTCTCTCTTTTTTTATTATTGTAATGAGAATGAAGTTAATAATTTGTGTTGACATTCACATGATGCTTTTAGACATTTGAAACCTGAAATAAATGTGGACAAAATGTTACTGATGAAATGCATAAAATTTGTATCTAAATATATATGAGATTTTGAAGATATTGACATGTATTTTTTATGTTTTCCAGATGCTGTATCCTTCCAGGATCTAGAAACTTCCTGTTAATTAATATAAGTGTAAAATAAAAGTCCAAAAAAATTGATATATTCTTTTATTTTTGTTTACAAATGTTTACTTGGATTACCAGGGGTACTCCTTAAAGCACTACTTTATACAACGCGCTGGTGTCTGTATATATGCTCGAGATGACATGCTATCGGCACCTTCACAATCTTGAGGCTCCCATTTTTCAACATTATGTGTGACAGTAGACTGGCACAGATAAAACCATCTGCATTGTAGTGTACCGCCTGCACAGTGGAGATGTAGCAGAGGCAGCTCAACATCGTTATCTTTCCGCGCATTTGGTTTTTCTAAGTGATTTTAATGTCCATCACCAGGATTGGTTATTTCCGTATCTTAAAATTGACCATACTGGGACAGAGGCACTAATAGCGATATAAATCAGCGGACTAGGATGAGATACGTCACTTTCTAGCATCTTATCCTTGGCAGAAGATTGTCTACAGATCCGTCGAGCTGCGTATTTGCCATTACCAATGTGGTTAGTCGGGCTATGGAATACTTCATACCATATACCGATGTATTGCTTGGATGTGAAGCTCGCCCATGGTTCAACGCTGAATGTACGAAGCTGAAAAATATAAAGAATTAAGTTTTCAAGCCTGGGCTGAAGAACGCTGCAATAAATCTCCGGATTTAAAAGATGAAAAGAAAGCCTACAACAAAGTGACTAAGACGTATAAGAAAGTTTTGACCACGTTATTTTACCACGCATTAGCGCCAAACTGGCTTCTTATCCATCAGGTAGCAAAGCTTTTTAGTATCTTGCCAAGTCAGTTGAAGCAAACTTTCAAGTCTCTCAAGTCCTCGCTTCCACCCATAATGAAATCAGATGATTCATTGGCTTATTCAGCAACAGAAAAGGCAAATATTTTTGCAAGCCTGTTTGCGAACAATTTGCGTCTGGATCCTGGCGATAAAATTACACCTCTAATAACCTCGTGTGATACCACAATGCAAGAAATTATGATTCGCACCAGGGACTTACCAAAAGTGCTTCGCAATCTAGATGTGAATAAAGCTATTGGCCCTGATGGTATTCCGTCAGATTAAGATTAAGATATGTGCACCTGAGTTGGCTCCTATTTTGACACGCCTATTTCGCCTTTCTCTGGAATCTGGTATTGTTCTAAAATCTTGGAAAACTGCGAATGTTCAGCCGAAACCAAAAAAGGGGAACCGTGCCGACCCTTGTAATTATCGACCAATTGCCATAACCTCACTTTTCTCTAAAGTAATAGAGCGAATAGTAAACAACCAGTTGTTGGCATACCTAGAGCCTAATAACATTCTCAGTGATCGCCAATACGGATTCCGACAAAAAAAAGGATCTACTGGTGACCTAGTGTATGCCACCCATTACTGGAGTAAGGCTATCGAGAAACACGGAGTGGCTGTAGCTGTTTCTCTGGATGTCTAGAAAGCATTCCACAAGGTCTGGCACGTTAGCCTCTTAAGTAAGCTCCAAGCATAAGGAATACCCGAACGCCTGCGGACTTGGATTTGCAGTTTCCTTAGAGAACAGACTATACGAGTAGTTATTAATGGCTGCTCGTCTGATCCCAAGGTTGTAAATGCCGGAGTTCCTCAGGGATCTGTACTCTCAGCAACCCTATTTCTGCTGCACATCAATGATCTGCTTATACCTGGTATCTTTGGGTACGCGGATGACAGCACTTTATTTGAGAGGTATATATCCAGTCGTCGAGCTAGCTTACCAGAAATCTTTATTGAGAGAGAGGCCATGGTCGAGCGTTTGACTAAGAACCTTTGTTGTAAGGTTTGTTGCCGATTGGGGTAATTCAAAATTGGTTAAATTTAACGCCGAAAAGACATAGGCGTGTCTCTTTTATACAAAAAGGAGTCCGTTCAACTTGACTCCTACATTTCAAGGTGTTTCCCTGCAACTGATAACCTCGAGCTTCTTGCGATCCAGCTAACATCGGATCTCAATTTCGGGCGCTCGATTGAACAGAAAGCAAGAACAGTTGCGAGGAAACTTGGAGGTTAAGCAATATATTACAACAGAATAGCTTCGCAGCTTGTACCAAACTCAAGTACGCTCATTTGTGGAATACTGCTGTCACCTATGGGATAAATCAGCCGAAGCTGGCTGCTCTTGACTCCATTATGCGTCGTGCTCGTCGACTTGTCGGTGATGAAGCGCTGTGGGAGACAAAAATGTTCAGCCTAGAGCATCGACGAAAAGTGGCTTGTCTCTAATTGTTTTATAGGTTACACTTTGGAGAGTATGCAGAGGAATTACATAATATAATTTCACTGTCCCCTACACTAAGAACTTTTTTGAAGTTATTATGATTATTGTTATTTATCAATTTCTTACATTTTCTGGTATAAAAATGGCTGTAAATTCATTAAACATTGGTCGGATAACTTTTTTTTGAGTCAGTTCTTTTTTTCTTCCTATTTTTGGCGGTTTGCTCGAAAAATTAAGAGATTTTTTTTTCAATACCTGTACTTTGACGTCTCCTACTGGTGAACCAGTGCGATTTACACAAAAAAATACTAAGACTATTTTAAAGAGCGTGAAATTCCCCACAAATTCCATCAAACCGATTTGCAATATTGTAAAATTAGATGCTTACCCGGCATTAGAAATTTGAAAAAAAAAAAGATATTTTTACATGCATTTTGAATGGTAAAACATTAAATTTAAATTCTAAGTACTTAAAATGAATATTAAGAGCTCGAACTTGGTGAGAATTTTTTTTCTATATGTAGATTAATATTTTGCATGAGCAACGAAAAAAAAAATTTTTTTGCGGAAATGAACCACTCTAATAAATATATCTGGTTTCTAATGGGAATAATAAATCGGTTCCAATTTCACAAAAATACGTAGAGGCGAAGTAGGTGAAAATCAAATAAACGATTTTTCACCCCCTTAGGGGTTGAATATTTTCTTCAAATGTATATGGGACCATCTCTGAATATAACCAATTCAAATAAAAGAATCATTAAAATCGGTTCACATCGATTAACATACATAAAAAAAAATACAACCGAACGTAGTAACCTCCTCCTTTTTCGAAGTCGGTTAAAAAAGGTCGCATTTGGCTAAAATGAAATTGTTGTTTCAACATACAGTCCACCAGCTCACAAATCCGTTATTGCAATGGCCAAAATTTATGAATTGAAATTTGAATTGCTACCTGCACCCTATTCGCCAGATTTAACCCCCGCGGATTATTTGCTGTTCCCAAATTTGAAAAAATGGTTCAGTGGTCAAAGATTTGCTAGTTAATGGTTATTTTGAGGAGCAAGACAGTTCTTACTATAAAAGTGTATAGACCTGAAAGGAGATTGTTGCAAAATAAAAAATATTGTTTTTCCAAAATTTTTGTATTTTTCTTGTTGGGTCGGGTACTTCTGGGGCTACCCTCGTAATAATAATAAAGATAAAAATGGTTACTGTTGGTTATCATTACAAATTATTGCGGACTTTTCGGTAGGCTTTTTAATATAGGTATATAATTTTATAGTGATTTTTTTATGTATCTCATAATGTTTACATTATGTCAGTAATGAAAGCGCCCGAAAAATACTATTTCGACTTGATTATAATACGACGACTTTTCTGTACTTTCTATGAATATAAACTTTTCGGAGGTCATTTTTAAAATATTTGTGATAATTGTATAAAAAGAGCGGTATGTAGTTTTTAGAAGAATTAAAGGGACACACGAATAGTGAGTCGCTTTGTTGATTGAAAACATTGGTTTTTCTACATAGTTTTCTGCCGTATTTTAATTGATATAATGTGTGAATTTATCTATTTTATATTTAGTCTACTGACGAAAAATAATCACAAGAGAATTATAAAAGGTTAATGTCGCGTGTATATTTTACATCTGCGATTGTGATCGAGATAAAACCGTAGGTCACGTTGTCGATTGTAAATTGCACATGTAATGGCCTACACGTGCCGTCCATCATCACATGCCGAAGCAGGTTTTAATGAAAACTATTAAAAATTCTTGATAAATTGTTACTTTTAATACTGCATTAATATAAAAAGGTTGAAAAGAACGAAGAGCTTATTTTAAGATTACTCCAATGATAAGTAATTTATTGTTTAAATTTGCAGTATATAGAGATAACATTGTTTTAAGTAAATTGTGTATCTTCAATATTCTCACAATTGTAGTGTTATAAGAACATGATCTTTGTTTTTTTTTATGATTGATAAGCGGTAAAATACTACCTATTCTTACATTATATTGTATAAAACCAACC
This sequence comes from Antheraea pernyi, assembly GCA_015888305.1. Taxonomy (NCBI): domain Eukaryota; kingdom Metazoa; phylum Arthropoda; class Insecta; order Lepidoptera; family Saturniidae; genus Antheraea; species Antheraea pernyi. The sequence goes on along the minus strand of MU160852.1, from coordinate 25,083 downwards.
GTTTTTAATAAGAAAACCGCAATGACATCAGTAAGTTGTATAAAAAGGTACGTGTCAGTCCGTGTGTTGTCTTATTAATTTTAATCTTGACATGAGTTGTTACAGTTGTCAGTAGTAACAATAATTCTTAGTCATAGGATATAGAGCTTTTTTTTCCATTAATTCAATATGTAATTCCGCTAAGTCACATTTTAATTGAGTGTTCTTGTCAATAATCTTTTTTAATTCTATCTCACTATCCTCCCGTTCATCCAACAGCTGTTTGCAGAGATCTTTGGATGTTTTGAGTTCTTCTAGTGCTATCCTTAATTTATTCTCCATTTCTTGTGCTGTGGCCTTGCGGGTCATCATGGTATTACGTCATTACGCTCCCGATGTAATCCCTAGGATTGAGGTCGCTGCGAATATCTATACCTAAGATATTGAGGCTGTCTCGCATTGCGAGCGAGACATTCTGTAGACTAGGAAGGGGGCTAAATGGGGATGTTTTGCAGGTAAACGCGCACACCTGTGTTTTGTTAGCATTAAACTCGACCAAATTCCTTGCTCCCCATGTTGATATGCGACGCAGGTATCGGTCGAGCTCAATGACAAGTTCCTGTCGTCTCTTTTCTATTTCTCCCCGACCGCAAGAAGGCTTGCTGTAATAGCACTCATGGATGGTACTATCGTCTGCATAGCAATGAATACGGCCCAAAGGCAACATATCATTGATATGCAGAAGAAACACAGTAGGTGAAGAAGAAGAAGAGCTAGTTCAAAAGTCGAGAATTGTAACTTGTAGTTCATCGAGTCTCAACTTTTTTAGTGTCGCGGCGAAATAAACAGTGTTAACGTTAATTAAAAACCAGTGCGGCTCTCTCATCGGTCAGTTGGCATTTCAACAATAAATTCTGTTTTCAGTATCGGGATTTATGATATACCTACCCCAATAATACTTTTTATCTTTTACATATTACTAAAAAATAATTCGGTATTTACAATTTTGTTTTGGTCAATATATAGTATAATATTAAACCCCATTCAAATTAAATATTCTAGTTACTTTGAACATGAAACATAGATCTAAATTGCTGTATACATATTATTCATTTAAAATTACGTGCAACAAAAAAATAGATGTGTGATGATCTTTATGTAGAGTCTATAATTTTGATGAACTGAAGTATCAAAATGCCAAAAATAGATCGATATCTTTGATACTTGTGACGTAATGTCCAAACAAAGCCGGTGGTTAATAGTAACATACAAAAATGATATATTACGGATTATATTATTTGAATAAATCGGCAAAATTATTTACCAACTTGACCGCGCGCCGTAGGGCTCGCTACTAACAGGTAGAGAACCGATGGTATAGGTTAACTTTGCAGCGAGGTTTTAAACTGTAATTGTCTACGGTAATGAGCGAAATAATGGTATACGTATCATTTTTCAAATTGATATTATATCATGTGATATAACAAACAAAACAATTTCGTCCGCAATTTCAGACAGGAGGTACATAATGACGGTAGATGCCACTTACCTTTGTAATGTTATAGAATTTTCCACGGAACGAAATGACATCATGTTCATAATAACACGCTTGAATGTTGTTTTCTAAAAGTTATTTTTAAGTTATAGTTAAATTATTGTCCATATCGAATTACATACTTGTCATGAGATCTACATACTATACCTACACAGTTCATCAAGTTTGTAATTTTTTTTCAAGTTTATTTTTAAAGTGAATCCTTTTTGCCATTACCTCAATTTTTTTCCTCCCTCTATCGCATGTCGCATTACAGTCGGTGCGTGGCCGTGGATTAGGGGTACAGTGTAAGGCGCTCGGCAGCCAAGGCCAATATGGTGGCGGCCATGGCTCGATTTAAAATGATTCAATGATTGAAATAAATTTTGTAATTAAGTTTTAAAATGCGCCTATCATCTGAATTATTTAAGTATTGATTGTATTTATTATGTATTCTGTACTGTAACACGCAGATTGAAATTAAAATGTATAGTTAGGATACCTTGTCTTCTATTGATTCCCCATTATCATATCTATTTTCCGATTATTAAATTAAGATTAAAAACGCGATTTTAATACCCTAAATCGAATGATTTTCTTTACACCTGTAAGTATTCAGGTAAGAATCCAACACTTATCTTTGAAGAATGGCATCAGTTTTATTTTATATTAGTGCCCTTGTCTGTCTGTTATTCTATTGGACGAAGATTGGTTTTAGGCAATTGGTTTTAATCATATAATTAGCATTTCATTTATAATTTACACATCTGTTTTGCTGGGATTGAAAATAAAGTAGTTTTTGCTATATGATTGAAATCTCATATGGTTAAACCATTATGTTAATAATTGTGATCTGTTTATGTAAACTAAATTATTGCTGTTGATTTCCTGATAAATAATAAATGAATTGAATAGTTGAGATTAAGAAACCGATTTTTATACACGAAAATTTAATTCCATCGTGCTAACGCCTAGCTCTTCTGTAATTACATTTATGAATGAAAACTGCGATTCCAACCCTGCAATTGTTTGATGAAGTCGAGTGTAAAATAAAGTTTAAAATGAAGACAATATTCATAAAAGACAATAATTTGAGGTTGCTGATCACATTCTGAAACCCTTATACATTATCAGGTCTGGCTGACGAGGGGAAGCAGCTGGTGTGTACTCAGTTTGCCTGCCTATTAGCATGGGGCCCGGCGGCCACCTTCCGCCGGGCTGAACGCTGAGGCGGCATGGTGATAATAATGCACAGTCCCATGCCCCCCCAACTAAAACGGTGGCCGGTACTCTGTAGGGTTGTAGTGAGTACGAGTCTCACACTACCCACTCTCTCCCGGGAGGGTGGCATGTCCATGATGATTTCCCCACGTTAATAAATGAAAAGGAAGACTACATTATCCCTAAATGCTATAGGCTATTTTTCATTTCCTTATCAACCTATTTATATTATATAGCAATGATTCCCGGATTTGTATATATACATATATAGGGGCAGTGGAAAATGATTCAAGGACACGACCAAGTTGCAAATGCAAAAGAGGAAAACAAAAAAGCTAGCAAATGAATAAATAAAGTTTGCATTAGTATGATAATAAAATCTGTGGTAATAAAGTAACAATTTGATTTAAATATTTGTTATTATTTTCAAATTTATCCTCAAGGAGGGATGTAGTAGTCTATGCGGTAAAGCATAGATACGCTGTCTCATGTGTTCCCTTGTTGGTAAGCAAATATTAAACGTCATTGTCACGAACCCCCCTCGGCAGCAGCTCAAGCCTAGGTCCGTTCCCTCGGCGTGGAGCCCTTGAGTACGCTGCTCGCGCGATACAGTGACACAAAATCTTACATCACTGCGACAACATTACACATATCACCTCCACACACGTGCACGCATACACGCTTACACATGCAGGTGGAAGGGTTTTTTTTTTTTCCCTTATCAAACTGAAATAGTTTAGAATATTATCCGATACGAAATATATATAAGAGTTGTTGAGGTATGTATGCTTGGTACACATATATGTTTCAACAACTCATATATGTATGAATAGTTAGCTTAGCTTAGGTTAGCTCAGATAGGTCGCGAATTGCATGTATCAGGCAACAGCCAAAGCCGAGGTGTGCCGCGCACCCTTGAGCTAGTTGTCAAAATAAAATCGGCTGAGTGCCTTAAGCGCTCGCCTTAGTAGTCCGGTGAAGGTGTTAAGACCTTGCTTGGTCAAAAGCGTAATCAGTTCGAAAAAAAAATCATTATCACGAGAGCCGCGGGCACGTGTGGACGATTGTCCTATATTTACCAATACGTGGGCATTGTCGAGCCAGTGTAGAGCACACAGGATACCTTACATTTATACAGCATGACTGGTTAAATAATTTCAACACTCACAGTGATGACCCATTACTTGCTTCTCGTTCTAAATCAATAAAAAAAAATAGGTGCTTAATATTAGATCTAATTATCTCGACAAGCGCAAAACTTATATACACTCAACGTCAGCTGATTTACGCAAAAATAAACTGGTGTAAGAAATGAATCACGCCCCAGCGCGTACTCTGGCCCGCCTCCCGGACCGAGACCCGCGCACTGCTTCTCTTTATTCGACCATGTGGCGTTTGCACGATAAGCAGTTATTTTGTTCATTGTACATCACTGCGACAACATTACACATATCACCTCCACACACGTGCACGCATACACGCTTACACATGCAGGTGGAAGGGTTTTATTTTTTCCCTTATCAAACTGAAATAGTTTAGAATATTATCCGATACGAATTATATATAAGGGTTGTTGAGGTATGTATGCTTGGTACACATATATGTTTCAACAACTCATATATGTATGAATAGTTAGTTTAGCTTAGGTTAGCTCAGATAGGTCGCGAATTGCATGTATCAGGCAACAGCCAGAGCCGAGGTGTGCCGCGCACCCTTGAGCTAGTTGTCAAAGTAAAATCGGCTGAGTGCCTTAAGCGCTCGCCTTAGTAGTCCGGTGAAGCTGTTAAGCCCTTGGTTGGTCAATAGCGTAGTCAGTTCGAAAAAAAAAAAAGCTTTTTTTATCTAAACTTTATGAGATACGTCAAAATAATATACTATCGAATTGTATGTGCTAAAAGGCCTACAGATTGTTCGCCAGAAATCTACCAGTAACTATTTACGTTTTATTGAAACATAATAATGTATTATTTGCGATGCAATAATGCCAATAAAATTCTAACCAATATTCAATTAAATATGTCAATTACCTAAAAGATTTAATGAGAATTGTCATTTACCTCATATCATTCCAATGAATATTTTGGAAGAAAGTTTCAAAAAATAACCTATAGTCATGAGTAATTTAACCCGAAGTCGTGGTGGTCTAGCGGTGTGACCGGTGGAATATCAATCCCGATGTCCGCAGGCTCGAACTCCGGCATGTTACCAAGGATTTTTTCGAAATTCACGTACATTTACTAATTGAACCAAATAAATGTTCTTGTAATATTACTGTACATATGTGGGAAAACGTACAACTGTAAATTTCTCAGAGTTTGAAGTCGCTAATACGCCGTAGGCTGGCGAGATGATTGTGCGCATACCTTCTTTCGGGAAGAGACCTATGGCCCTGAAGTAGTTTCATGTCTAACCTAACAACATCTTATAGTGACCATATCAATATTAAAAATATTTTATGTTTTATACAAAATAGATACACACTGATTCATTAATTAAATTAAATGTATATACCGTGCTTCAGGTTTTTAGTATTATCCACAACGAAGTTATAGGGAGCGGATTGGAAATGGCCTGAACTGCTTAGAGAATAAGATGATACGGCCGTGCCGCTTTTTTTCTCGACTTGGCGGGGGCACTGCTGGGACCCCAGATACATAGATAAAACTGAAGTGTATGGTTGTAATTCCAATAAAAAAAAATATCTGTCTGTTTGTTCCGTTTTAAAGCTTAATTTTCGGTTACCAAGGCAATATTGGCTATAAAAAAAAAATATGGTAGAATAATTTCCTTCAATACGGATGTGCCGAACAATAACAACTTAAAATACAATTATTAGCGACTTTTTAATAACTTAATGATGATTCAAGACCGTTTATTGTGAACTCCAAGCTCCGGCATCAAGATTTAATAGGAGAAGTTAAATTTTTTTGCGGTTTAAGTTTACACACCAATTATCATACGATACTTTGCTTTTTGTTTTATTTTTTCTTAAGATTAGCGCTTTCAAGCAAACAATCTTTCAGGTTTATAATATTAGCATCGAAGTATAGATTAGAATTTACAATTACAATTTACACTTATTACAATTAGATATTTTTTCCGGAGTTCTGCATAATATATATATATATAATATAATATATATGTTATAGTCGTAGAAAACAGAGGAAAGTCTATGCATTGTAATCAATCCATGAAAATATTTTTTGGGCTCTTAAATTACTTAATCTAAGTAAACCTTACATTATGATTCATCAATTTAAGGTCGTATGTACGTATATATATATGTTAAATAAGGCTAGAGAAAAATCCTTCTAAAGATAATTTACAGCGTTCAACGTTTTTTTTTTGTGTTTTATATATATTATGAATAAAAATTATGGGTAGTTTTCATATCACATAGGGGCCGTATACACATAGACAAGCTGCAGGAGAGTCGTCTCCGCTGGTACGGTCACATAAGTCGCAGGCCCCCTGACTATGTCGGAAATAGATGTCTCAACATCACTGTACAAGGCCCAAGGCCCCGCGGCAGGCCCAAAAAACGCTGGCTGGACGTGGTGAAGGAGGATATAAAGGCGAATAACCTCACACAAAAGGATGCCGAAGACCGGGCAAAGTGGAGAAAGCTAAGTAGGAAAGCGGACCCTGGCATTTTTATTTGTACGAACTTTTTTTTACTAAAACATGAAATTTACAATTTAAGATGTCTTGAAATTAAAAATAAACAAATTCATGAACAACCATTTTGAGATCTGGGTCTTAAAAAATCACCCGATGGGGATTTACATTGCTTGGACACTCATAGCTGAAGCCGGGGCGAGTACCTAGTATATATTTTACAATTCCTTCATAAACTCTCTGGTCAAGTCAAAGTCATGGTCACATGACAAAGTGGCTCCTTTGTTCCATGAAACATTATATTGGTATTCTAATTACGAATTGACGTCATAAACATTTTTCATGTTCTAAATAATGGACAGACTGATCTGCGTGACGTAAGTTTCAAATTTAATACTCGTAATTACGATAATATAGTATTCGTAATGATATTTTAGTGTAAAATATAAGATTCAGAATAAAATTATCTCTCAGTAAAGAAAAATTGTTTTTTTTTTGTAGCACGGCAAAGTGACTGCCTGACTGAGGAAGTAAGCACAGTACAATCTAAAAACAACGGTGACCACCGAGAGATACCTCCTCCGGCGGTCGCCGCTGTCATGCCAGCCTGCGTAAATGTCTCTCACGTTACGCTTGAAGGACCCCATGTTATAGGAAGGAGGGAACACACTAGCCGGGAGATTGTTCCATAGCTTCACGGTACGGCAAAAATAAGATGTAGTGAACTTTTTAGTTCGTGCCCAGATAGGAGTTATCGTAAAACTGTGGCTCCGAAGACCAGCGCGCGTGGTTCAGTTATGAAAAGGAGAAGAAGGGATTAATTTGAATAACTCTTCAGATCACTCGCCATGATACAGACGGTAGAACAGACTCAGTGAGGCAATGTCTCTGCGCAACTGAAGCGGCTCTATGAACTCTGTAATGTCTACATCATCAACAATGCGGACAGCTCTTCTCTGCAACCTATCCAGGTTCATAAGCGCCTTATTAGGGCCTAAACTGAATAAAGTATTTTTGATTTGATTTGATTTGAGCGTAATCTCCGCTGTATCTCGGAGACTCGGAATCCTAAACAGGGTGCGACAGTTTTTCACGCCTGTTCAGCTATATCTCCTTTATAAGGCACAAGTTCGGCCTTGCGTGGAATACTGTTCGCACCTCTGGGATGGCTCCGCTAAATACCTACTGGATGCCCTGGATAGGTTGCAGAGAAGAGCTGTCCGCATTGTTGATGATGCAGACATTACAGAGTTTATAGAGCCGCTTCAGTTGCGCAGAGACATTGCCTCACTGAGCCTGTTCTACCGTCTGCATCATGGCGAGTGTTCTGAAGAGTTATTCAAATTAATTCCTTCCTCTCCTTTTCACAACCGAACCACACGCGCCGGTCTTCGGAGCCACAGTTTTACGGTCACTCATATCTGGGCATGAACTAAAAAGTTCGCTACATCTTATTTTTGCCGTACCGTGAAGCTGTGGAACAATCTCCCGGC
>MU160852.1:0-12386 GCA_015888305.1 Antheraea pernyi | reverse complement strand
AAAAAAAAATAGGTGCTTAATATTAGATCTAATTATCTCGACAAGCGCAAAACTTATATACACTCAACGTCAGCTGATTTACGCAAAAATAAACTGGTGTAAGAAATGAATCACGCCCCAGCGCGTACTCTGGCCCGCCTCCCGGACCGAGACCCGCGCACTGCTTCTCTTTATTCGACCATGTGGCGTTTGCACGATAAGCAGTTATTTTGTTCATTGTACCTAGACGTGATTTTTTACGTGTAAAAGTATCGTTCCCATGCTTTAAAAGTTTTAGAACAAATTTTAACCAAGGTTCTCTTTGTTGTTTATTAGTATTTGTTTTGATATTATTATTTTATATATCAACGGTGGCCATGAATTGATACCCTACGATTGAAGGGTGTTAAACTTTAAATAGTCACCTGGTATACATGGTTATTTTAAATAACTGGGTTTCGAAAGATAACATGATTTTAATACACAAAAGACACAAAAGTTGTCACCAATGTTAACATATACTTACTACATGCTTTTATGTAGACAGTCCACAATTCACCTAATAGAACTAGTACGTTGAGTTTCATTCAGTAATTTTGTCAGATGTCAGCGTCCATGACGAGGGTAAATACAAAATCGATACATTGGAGGATGTGTGGCAGTTCAAAACCTGAAAGCACTTGAATACTTTATATCAGCACAGTTGTAAAGTAAAGCTGATAAATAATTCTCTGGATACGTCTGAAAAAGGAAAATTGGAAAATTCTCTATTGGAAAAGGTGATTAAGATATTTTTTTATTATCAAGTAACAGGTAGGCAGTCCACCTGTTGTTAAGTGATGGTTCGAGGACATTTACAATAAATTGCTACCCTTGAAGATTAAGTATAAACGCCTCACGCGCTGCTATATGATGGTAACTACACCCTTTGAATTGAAACAGCGTTCCTATCAATTATTTTATAGGCTCTCCTACTCTTATAACCTATTATTTACTTTAAATCTATTACACCAAATTGCATTTATCCTAGTAGCATTACTTGTATAACTAAATGCATACTTCACGTAGCAACTTAATGTGTAGGGACGGGTAAGTCTTGCTTGTGAACCGGTAAAATCGTATTGAGTTTTAACCAATTTACTTATTCAACCTAGGCTGTAGTTTTATTGCCGATATATATCTACCTGTGTTCTATCATGGTTGCTTTTTTATAGTAGAACGGTATAATAATAGTAGTACTGTCTGATGGTAAGTACGAACGGCGATTGTTTACGTCATGCCGGCATACAAGGCTTCAAACTACTAAGTATACACTGGCTAATCCCAAAATTCGATAAATAATAAGAAAATTACAGTGGCAGGCTTATCATTACATGGTGGTGACGATCCCGTGAGTACAGAACTTACAATACAACACTTACAAACCCGTCAGCTAATTCGAATTCTATTGTAAGCTTGATTTACCATAACAATGGTATAATGTCATGGCAATCGTAATTGCCACTTGAATTCGTGATTTTCGTCGGCTCATAACAGAATCAATTTTTTTTTACTTGATGATTTATTGTCCTCTTTTAACATTGTGAGTTTTGTCACACGTATCTAAAGCTCGGTTTATTACTCAGTATCTTTAATACATCACGTATATAAAACAAACGAAAATCATGCGACCTCTCGATCCTAAAATCGATTACAAACTATAGGGAAATTCACTAAAACGGGTTCGAATATATTTAAACCGGTTATAATATGAAACACAACCCCGCACTAGTTTCAAGTACCTATGTAGTTTAACTGATATCACAGGAGCTATATTACTCAATGTAGGTACAGTTTTCATTCTTGCAGTCAGTATTCGCTCCATTTATTTAGGGTTGTCAAATTTGATCGTTAAAGATCAATCGAATAATGTTGAACAGTATTTTTTCTAACGTTTAAAAGAACAAAAATAAAATTACTAATTTATATTACAAACGAAAATATTCTGAGTTAACACTCGAAGTAACCATTCTAAGCGTTTTTATTTTGTTTCCGGTAAAGATAATTTACTTGATATTCATCTCAATATAATTATCTTAGATACAACATTTTTTGTTCATTTAATAGTTCATGATTGCTTTTTGTTTTTGCTTCGATTTGTTTTACATATTAAGATTCTTAAATTTTGCATTTTGTCTTCCAGTTTACTTTTAGTGATTGAATTCGTATTTTTGTTCTACATTTAATCAACCATAAGCTTGGTTATAAAATATAATAATTAAACACAAAGAATACACTCATAGTATGAATTATTTTTATAATTTGATTGCTTAAAATCTTTTCTTGATGATTTATAAAAAATCCCTAATGTCATAGGTAGCTTTTGTTATTTCTTTTAACTCCAATAAGTTCTTGTATGCTTACCTTAGTGACGTCACTAACGGTTCTATTTTGGTTTCTCGTAGTTGCTACATAACGCACATTCACGTTGATAATTCTATAATTAATCCACTAATAAGTAACTCCTACGTGATGAACAGAATAAAGCATATATGTACATATTAGTGTGTGTAAAACGACAATAGATCCTTGGTAGCAACCCTACTAGAATGCCGTGCAGCCTGTAGACATAAATGGGGCAGCCGTGACACGGATACCCAGTTATAATGATATTGATTGTCTACTTGGTAGCGGTTGCATACAGTACCTGTTTCCGGGAGTAGAGCGACAAGAGAGGTGCAGGGGGAGGAGAAGGGGGGTTGCGCAAAAGAGGGTGGCTTGTGGTTTCAATTAAAAGTTTTATTTTGTTCATTCCACTTTGGAATGGGAGATTCATTAAAATGTTTCTCCAAGTAATATGAGTAATGGATCCATCGATATTTCGTACTTTCAAATGATTTCATTGCTTATATATTCGAAGAATAATTCTACGTACCGCTTCAAGAGCAGTCAGCGCTTAGATTGTAAAGTTTACACAAAACTTAGGGCTTTCTAGTAGTATTTACTAACGAGCCCGTATTCGTTTTTTTTTAATTGTTGGTAGGATTTTATCGTAACACAGTAAACCTAGAAGAACTGGTTCTCAAGTGGCCGTTGGAGCAGCAGCTTGAAGCGATGATGGCTTAGTTGCTAGCGTGTTACCGCGTCGATGGTCGTAAGTTCGAATCCTAGGAACTGAGTCGGAGCGTGTGGTGAAGGAAAACGTGACGAAACCATAGCATAGTAGGACTTTTTCTAAGTCCGCCTGAGTACTACTGCCAAGTTGAAAGTTTGTCGCCAAGTATTTGTTGGTCTGTTACAGCAACTTCACTTGAGAGCCAACCCCTCTAGGTTCAGCGAGTTTACAACCTTAGATCATATCGTCATTTCACTTCAGATGAGATTGTGGTGAAACGCAACAACCTATAAAGCATAAAAGCTGTCGGAACATACACAGAGTTATATGGAGAAAGATCGTCGTGTCACCATCCCACGCTTTTATCAGGTAATTTTCCTTCACTGAAAGAGTTGAGTCTCATTGTATTCGAACATACATCGAACCACGTAGTGTCCAAATGTATTTGATTACTCAATAACTCATTTTGCAAACCATAGTACTTGATTCTGCAATAGATTACATGTGTTTATCTCTTTTTCGAGGCATCTTCAGATGAATGGCAAAAATTCTTATGCTAATGAGCTCACCACGGCATACGTACTCCATGAAGGAGTGAAACACAAGCGATTGATTGCCATAGATGTGACAACAGCCAATCAATTTCAAGTGAAAGTAGCAAAGTAGCTGTAACATTGTATGGTTATATAAATTTATTTTCCTCCACAGGAAGATCAGACTCACAAGGTATAATAAATTTTTGTTGTAGTTACCATTCACTCATACAATATATGCGCATGTATTTATGTTAAAAGAAAACAGCTTTATAAGGTTTTGATTGCCACCTATGGCGAATAGAAATCGTTAGGAAACTACGTATTTTGTGGAAAGTTAGTCGTTAGCGATGGCTCATCAAAGTAAGGGCTACTCACGTCTGCGGTCACGCTTCGTTTGTCCCTCGCATGCTCTATTAGATAGGCTTTCTTATGCAAACTACTATCACTTATTGTTAAATACACTATAATATTCAATTCTAGTGTGACGTAGGAAAGCAATGACGACCTACTTTTTATTTCTGCAATTATCTGAATAAGTATTTTCTATTACTATCGAACTAGCGAGTTTTGTTCAGGTGCGTTCATTGTTTTTTTTTTTAGTAACCGAGCTTCTCGTAGATTATTACTGCCATTATGTAGTAGGTAATGTAATTGGCAAGTTTCCTGCGATTATTTCAATGTTCTATCATGATGGCCAATATTGTTAGAATATTCCAGGGATTTTTTGTGGCAAGTCGGAATCCATGCTCCGTGATATTATTTCCCATCTATCTCACTTGTGCACAATAACCAAATTTACTACTACATGATATTCCAAGATTCCGCCAAAAATTGCGTTTATTGGTTAAAATATGTAATACTGACCAATCTTAACCAATCAGGTGCAAGATCAATAATAAAAATACAAATATATTCTGATCACCTATGATTATTGAGAATTAACATCTAAAAATATAAAAGTGTAGTGGGTTTTGTTGAGATCTTTTTGTAATGTCGTTTTTATTCATAATCTTATGTTTTTTGACTCTATGTTGTGTAATATTAATGAAGTCTTACGTAATGTAGCTTGGTTATTGTGCATATATGAAGGCGAGATTTAATAATTGAACATTAATTTAAAAATGCCATAAAAACTTCTTATATCATAAAAAGTTATAACGAGAGAGCGGCCATCTTGATTGAAACACTGATGTAATGATTTCGTATTTGCTAATGCTAGTAATAACCAATATCTTCTATATATATCATTATCATCATTACATAGTATAAAACAAAGTCCCCTGCCGCGTCTGTCTGTCTGTCTGTTCACGATAAACTCAAAAACTATTGAACAGATCTTCATGCGGGTTTCACTAGTGGATAAAGTAACACACGAGGAACGTTTTACTATGTAAATTTGTCAAGGTTTTGTGTAGATTGGTAGAAATATAACGATAATTGTTGGACATGTCGCAAAAAGTCAAACCGCCTGGGAGTTTTCATCGAAAACGCTGCCTAATCCTTTTGAGATATAACAAAACAATATATGCTGGTATATTCCCCTTTTATAGATCTACAAAGAAGCCTGTCAGGTCATATATCTATCTATCAGGGTGGGACAACCCCCACCGGGCCCGCTAGTCTATACATATAACAAGAATGTAAAATAAAATACATTTCAATCATGTTTAGAAATGTCTGTCTGTTTGTTTGGACACGCATCACTGCTAAAGTATTACGTTCATGATAAAACCTCTTCAAGAAAATCATAAAGCATATCTTCGAGTACAATTTAGTCTTTGTTTTATTAAAATTGGTTCGATCTATCAAAAGGTATTGGAATTTTAATGATGACGCGACTTAAGTACGAGAGAAAAGTATAAGTAGTATAAGTAAGTGGACTTCATACATTCAGACGACTTTATTAATCACTGTTTTTACATAAGGTTCCACGCTGACGAAGGCGCGGGCACAGCTAGTCTCGTATACAGAGGATCCGGTGCCAATACACGAGAAACAAGACGACGTAATAATACGGGAGCGACTTTTTTGGCGATTTAAAATCCATATCATTTAATTAAAACTAAAAAAAAGTGAATAGGTAAGTTATAGCTGATTTTAAAAAAGAACAAACGACTTAGTAATCAGATTTCCCACCACTTTATAAGTCTTCCATTTGTTATCGAATTATACAGATTTTGTTCACAGATCACTTATGACTAGACGTGCATTTTTATAATAATGATACTTAAAACGAAGGTTAGACGTATACTGGCTGATACCAAAATGGGACAAAATAAAGGAGTTACTGTAAGCCGTTTAACTCTCTGTATATGGTAGCCGCTATCCCGTTGAATCCTTATCTTATCGACCCGTCTCATTACATCTAAGCTAGTCACTAAGAGTGATACATAGGTACGTGAGATATGTGTATGATAGCTGGGGTCCAGTCGGACCTTATTTTTATGTCTTATAATCCACGCTTGGATATAAATAGGAATATGTATTTTGTATAATTAGTAACACATACGCAGATCGTAAATTGAGTGTTAACTGATTATACTTTATGTTTATGTGACAGTCCCCTAAATCAGGCTTGTTGCAAGACCAAAATAATAGTAGACAAGAGTGTGTACTAGCCATAATCTACATAAACAGAATCATAGAGAACTATTACTGTGTGTCTGTAAATTATTACATTTTATTTTTTAACATAACATAGAGTAGACAGAACAAACATTGTTTTCTATTATATGTTAATTTAATTTAAATTTATTTTATAATTTATGTTGATATAACCATCTGAAATAATAATTATCAGTAAATAATTTGTCCATGTGTGATTGGTCTGCGTAGTTGAATATCAAATGTAACATTTAGCTTAATATAAATGTCGGATTTTCCAGCAATTCAAATCAACCGCTTTTTTAAACTTGAAATCTCTATATAATATTTTATACCACATTTTACATACATTTTTACATCACGTCTTGTATCATCAATCTTAATCTACGTTCTTCTATTTTTTTATATTCATCTTACGTCTAAATTTTTGAAACTAAATTAAATGAAGATATTCTGTTTTTTTTTTTTATAAAGACCAAGGCTCTAAGAAGTAAAACTATTTTTTTTTAATTAAAAGTCAGTAGTTGTTGCGTAATGCGCGCACAGTGTCTGACATTTATCATTTTATTTATAGATTTAATCAAATCTATAATATTAAAATAAATTGTGATAAATCCCATTGTTGCTTGGTGGGTGCTCCTACGTCGTCTTCTGTTTTTTTAAAGTAACTAATTAACGTATATTTGATGTAAAGTGGTTGTTATATCTTATAATAATTTATATTAAGTAAACAATAGAATCGTGGTCTTAACTGAGGTCAGTGCTAATATATTAATTCATGTATTATAATTTAGGTTGAGTGGTCATGATTTCTTAGTGCTTCTTGCCAACCGCACTCTTGAGATAAAGACATCGTAATGCGAGTATTGTTGCTTCGTCTTAACAATAGATGGCTTCTTTGTCGTAACCCGTACTAGTTACAGTAAACACCTTAATAGAATGATAAAGAATTGAATCATGGGCTGTAATTTTCTAGGTTAGATTCCTTGAGAACTAGTCGGAGTTTTCGGTGAAAGAAAACCTCGTGATGAAACACGTTTTAGAATTTGAAACACCTAGCATTGTGGTAAAACTTTTCTAAACCCTCCTCTTCTTAGCTACCACCCAAAATATAGAGTGCTCTATTTTGAAAGATTTAAAAATCTTGAGCCTTCAGAAATCCAAATATCTTTATTATGTTCCAAATCTTTATTATGTTCAAACTAGAAAACATTTTCCGAGATCAGAAAAGTTATGTACATTTCAATGTTCATGACATTTGTGATTTTTTTTCAATCTTAGTCGAACCCATTTTTTTTTAACTGACCTTTTCACCTGTATCTTAAAACAGGATAAAGTAATTAATATATTTAACAAGAGATTCGATAATAAAAATAGATTTTTCCTTGGTCACTTTAATACATACAGTGGTGGTCGTATAATTAGAAACACTACCAACGGTCCTTGACATTATGTAAGATACTTCACAGCAATCATTTTTATTTTGAAATTAAATAATAAATAGGACAACAATATGAACAACGATTTATTACGGACAAACATTTAAATCAGTTTTAAGGTATGAGCAATAATGGTCAACTAATTAGAAACAACAAAAAAGAATAAAAAACTATTTTTTTAAATATTAGTAATTAGTATTGTTATTTACGAAATAGCTACTATCCACAGCCCACCAATATTTATAATTAATATTTAGTGTCTTATCCCTTATTTTATTAACAGCACTGCAACGACGTGGCATTGATTCAATCAATTTCATAAATTTTTCTAGGAGGATTGAATTCCATGCTTCAACAAATGCTTCATATAGATCGGTTTGACTGGTGTTATATTTGTTTCAGACTATCTTTTTAGCAATATAACAGAGATTTTTTATCGGGTATTAAATCCGGACTATTTGCTAGCCAGTCTAAAACGGATATACGCTGTTCGCTAAGGAAACATTTGACGCTATTGGCCGTGTGTTAGGGTCATTGTCATGCTGAAAGATCCAGATTACAGGCAAATGATCGTCCGAGTAGGGAATCATTGTGTTCTCTGAGATATTTTTGTATTGCAATTGATCCATTGTACCTTCAATCTTCCGAACGGGTCAAACTCCACATCCGGAAAAACACTCCCAAACTTTAATATTACCGCCACCGTACTTGACTATACTCCTTGTGTCTTTATAATTAAAAGCATTGTTTACAGGACGTCTAACATAACGCTTTCCATCGGAATGTACCATATTTATTTTTTTTTCATCTGAAAATAACACTTTTTTCCATTCTCGTACCGTCTAATTAACATATTATATATATATAATAATAATCACTTCCCTCGGTGTTGCTTGGTAAGAAGCGGTATCTTTCGAGAGATTCTTTCAAACAATTTAGCTTCCACTAATCTTCGGCGTATCAGTCTTGCCGAGATATTACTCGGGTCATCAGGCGAAAAAACTTCATTTTTAATCTGGTTGGAGCTTTTAATGGAGTCTTCTTTAGCAACACGAACGACTAGCATATCTCCTTTGAGAGAGGATTTTCTTAGCCGAGCATGTCTAAGAACATTTTCAACAGTTCCATGTGTTTTATAATCATCAATTGCATTAAAAACTTTCTTAACAGAACAATTTAAATGCTCAGCTGTTCTTCTGTACGCCCACTTATGATCTATATGTAAATTAATAATTATTAGCCTAGTTGACGCGTCACAACTTTTATTTTTGGCCATTTAAACAAAATAAAATTTAGATTAAATTTTGAATTGCCGCCAAAATAATAGAAAAAGCCAAGAAAGAATTGTTATTCTCCAATTTCAAAAAAAGAAAACGAGCTATTGATGCTTTTTTTTAATGTAGAAACATTAAATTAGAAAATTAGGCGTCCAAGCAGCCAGAAACAGAAAATAAACTCCTACATGTGTAAGACTCATTTTGTAATTAAAAGTAAGATATGTTTTATATTTTAAGCACTTAATGAGTTTTTTATTTAAGCGGCTATATTATTGCATGATTATTAATTATTGAATGTGTATATTTTTTACGAACATTAGTATGTTGAAGTTATACTTTCTTTATTCATAAGAAGTGTTTCTAATTATATGACCACCACTGTATATACAACATGCATCGAGTTGACAATTATGCTCATCATATAAAACTCAATCACGTGCCTGTTGGGGTATATGTCTGCCTTCTTTAAGAAGAGGCCTTTACCCACCAGTGGGAAATAGACTGGTAATAAACTTTAAAGTCTGTATCGTGTATTATTATGCGAGTATATATAGCGTTGCCCCCAACAGAACCACGATTGGATAATGAAGGATGTCGGCCTGGAACTAAGAATAGACTGGAATTACTCGGACCCTGTTTGCAACAAGCTAACAAGTGCGTAGGTGGTACCTATTCACAGTTATTCCAGACGTATCCTTTTTTTAGAACGAATTCATTCAACCAGATGGCAATTAAAAAGAAATTACAAAAATTATAATAATACACGTATATCATGACCGTTATGGTGAATTGGGAAAACAGTTGAAAAGTAGAAAGACGTTAAAGACTTAACTGCCGTGTTCTGTTAAGTCTTGCTTAAAATGTATCATCTTCACTTTATGAGCAAACATTGATTTTCGTATGGTTCATATTTTATATTCTCATAAATGTCATCCACAAAATATGTAAATAATATGTAATAAATTTCAATCTACTTAAAAAATAATATACTTTATATTTATGTAAGTACTAGCTGTACCCCCAGCTCCGCACGCGTTTTTTTAATCATGTTAAAGAATTATAAAATTGTGAGACTATGTACAATTATAGAGAAGCTATTTTATTTAATTGTAAGTACAACGCGCACGCCTCTAAAAGTAACATGTAACGTGTACATTAAATATATACATACTAACAGCGTGCCAAATGAGGTTTGTCATCAGCAACATATTTAGAACCTTAACCCACCATGTAACTACCTCAGTGCTCACTTACACTGTATAAGGAACTAATGAAGCAATAACTTAAAATATTATTATAAAGATGTACATTTACATTACATTTAATATACATTGCCGTTATTATAATTAAGATTTTGTGACTATACAAAAAATAACCGCTTGTTTGTTCCGCAAGAACTTGTATTATGGAACTCTTTACGTAATACGTTCATAATCTAAGATCTTATTTGGAAGACCTCTATATCGTTATAGTTATTAATAATTATAATGCCAAATTCTAAACAATAAGCTGACAATTATTTCTCTTAAGGATAAAATAAAAATAAGGAATGAGTTGAAATCTTGCTAAATTTCATGCATTCCGTGAAAATCAGTCCAACCGTTTTAAAGATAGCATTCTAGATGAAGCCGCGGTTAATAGTAGTCTAATTTAGAGTAGCCTAAGTAACCCGCTGTAATTTCAGCTATCTGCCAGTGAAATTTCTGTCAAAATCGGTACAGCCATTTCGGAGATTACCCGGAACAAACATACAGACAGACAGACAAATTTAAAAATTATTTTGATATTTTATTTTTATTATATGTATAGATTTCAAAAATATTTGAAGATAAGATAACAAGTTATATTTATACTATTAATTAAGAGTTTTTTTACTGCTATTTCTGATATTTTCCACAGTGTATGTAAATATAAACATCGATGACTTATTGATTCTTCAAAGAGACATCTGCATATAGATGTTACACATTTATCCTTCCTGTAGTATTACCATAAATGTAGGTAGGAAAATAAATGTATCAACGTCTCATCCACTTGTTGGTAAATTCTTGCAGACGGCTTGGGGACATTTTCCTAATGATCTGAACGGCTGTGGAATCCAAAACATATTCGTCAATGGATGATGTTATTGTGTTTTGAACTTAATACGCATGTTTTATGTTAGATTATCTTATGGTACGTAAGTATTATATTGTTTTGTTTCTTGTTAATTTGGATTTTGTTGTAGCAATGACAATGAACACGATTTATTTTTAAATCATGAGTACTTAAGAGCGGTATTTTAGTCGGTTCGTTAGTCACGGGATATTTGATTTATCCCTGCTAAGTTTCATATATAATGAAAAAAATACGTATTTAACAATAAAGTTTGTGTATGTATAATTAAAATAACAAGTTTTTGATGAATGAATGACCAAAAATTATTTTTATATTTTGTGTATATTTTTATATTTTGTCTGTTTGTTTCTTTGTTCCGGGTAATCTCCAAATGATTGGAACTATTTCAACGGGAATTTTACTGGCAGATAACCGAAATTATAGCGGTTGACATATTCTATTTTATTTGTCCGCGGCTATATCCGCATTGCTATTTCCAAAATGGTTGGACCGATTTTCACGGGGTGTTCACTGGTAGATAGCAGACCTCATAAAAAGTAATTTAGGTTTTTTATTTGACTTCGGCCGCAGTGGAATATCCGTAATGCTTGAATTGATTTTCATGGGACTTTTACTGGCAGATAACTCACCTTATAAGAAGTAACTTAGATTATTTTATTTTGTTACTCAAGACTTCGTCCGCAATATCTTACTATCTCCAAATAGATTGGATCGAGTATCACGGGGCTTTTACGGACAGATAACTAGCGGACTCGGAAGATGTTATCCAGCTCCGCTAATAAAAAGAAAAATATAATAAGTATAGAAACATATATATATGTATATAAAAAAAAAAAAAAATCTGTAGTTTTTGACTTTATCGCGAACAGATAAACAGACAGACCAGAGGATTTGGTTCTTAACCGACTTCGAAAAAGGAGGAGGTTACTATGTTCGGTTCTATGTATTTTTTTTAATGTATAATATTCGATATTTTCGTCAAATGTGAACCGATTTTAAGGATTCTTTTTTTATTTGAATTACTACACAATGTAGTAATGAACTGCTATCTGTGCATTCGTCCGTGTGAAATTGATCAAAAATATGTTACAACCGCGTGAGACGTGTGCTTTACTGAACTCCAAGAATAAATTAAAAGTCATATATTTGTATGTAATATGAATTATATCATATTTTTGGTCAATTCGGCGGCCATATTGTTTTTATTCGCCGCTTTTGCGTTTACGTAAGTAAACTCAGTGATCACTCAGTGATTTTAGCAACGTATAAGAATAACACAATTATATGGGCATATTATATCTATATAACAGAAAATTTAACACATATTGTTCAATAATGT
>MU160851.1:28638-61006 GCA_015888305.1 Antheraea pernyi | reverse complement strand
AGTGGCAAACGAACAGGTGGGTCACCTGTCACCTTTCTGCATTTACAAAATCAACAGATGAAATCTATTAATTCTTTAAAGCTACGTTTTAATCCGATATTGTCATTATTATCTGCATATAATAGAAATAATTTTCGAACTGACGATACGCTGATAGCCTGGCGGGGAATTATAGCTTGATAGCGATGACATCAAGCCCAGGGCCCCAAAGTGGCAGAAGTTCGGTTTGGGTCGTGTTGCCTTGAATTCAACAACGAATCGATGTTACCTAATGAAGCTAGCCAAATGAATCATACCCATGTAGGAGCTTCGGGCTCACTACTATGCGATTCTAAACTAACGCGGACAGCGTAATAATAATACTCGGAGTGCATGAAATAGACTGTTTATTAATATGACCATATAAGGTATTTATAGAGACGCGATCGTCGCTCTATTTACAATATATACAAAAGGTATCTGCCAAAAAGAATGAAATACTCGGTAACTACACACGTATAGGTTAGATCTACATGTATTCCAACATAATATGTACTAAACAAAATAAATATTTTCTAGGTTCTTTTGTTCTTGGTGGTTTTAGTAGTAGCGCAGGACCCTTACAGAGAAGTGCTACACAAGAATCCATCAGCCTTAGTGGATTCCGGCGCTTCCGGGAAGAATGCTTCAGTATGGTCTACACTAAAATCAACTAAGAATGTTGTCAATGCTAAAGGTAAAGCTTCTGCTGCGAAAGGAGACGCGTATTCAGATGGTGGAACCAGTGGATAGATTCAATCAAACAAATTATGTTTCAAATGATCATTTCTGGTACATAAATTCGTACACAACTTTTTAACTATGTTTTCTGGTGTCTGTTTTTGCTTTGATTGTGAATATACTTTGAATCAAAATCACCTAGTTTTTTTTCACTTGTTTCTGGTTTCATTTTTGCGTTGACTGTGAATATACGTTTAAATCAAAATCAGATACTTTTTTACCTGTTATCTGTTTCATTTTTGCTTTGATTGTAAATATACATTAATCAAAATCACCTACTTTTTAAATTTAAATAATAAGTTAGATGTATATATTGGAATAATCAGATTTATCATAAAGTAAGTAAGGCGCTTTGTGACAAGTTACGTTCACAAATTAGATTAACATGCGTTAATAATTTTAATATCGTCATATGCAGGATTATTGGTAATTCGGCGTATTCCCTTTAGGAGGTGAATCATGTTTGTTGGGTTCAGATGGTCACCTTCTGGTTTCTTCAATAAAACGGCGATTGACTATCACAAACTTCGACTTCAGTGGACTGTATATTTATTTTCAGGATTCTTTACAAGTAATTTAATCGTGTATAACGAGCCGGTGACATTACATATTTTTTCCAGGTTTAACACTACAATTATAGTGTTAAAATTAGTACATTACTAACTCTATATTAGCTATTCGACACCAAAACCCGCTTGACATGGTGCTTAAATTTACAGTCTGGGAAATCGATAATGTTTTGATACTTTATTGTAAAACCTAACACTATTACCTAAGAAACTATTACTGGTTTTGCTAAGTCTACATGGGACGACCAGTTTGTTACAGTTTCTAGTATTTAGATCTTGCCGGTCCTTTATAAAATGCAGATTTTCAAAGTTTTTACGGACATACATTATATTATCAAGAATGTATTGGGAGAGTAGAGTTAAGATACGATGGCTAATATTGTGGAAGTACTATTACATTGTTAACTCACCAATCATTAAAAAATACATCATAGAAAATGTTAAATGCTACTTTGTGTATAGTAGTACCTCAAATTGTATGCACAATTTACGCTTCTAAGGGTATGTCATTCGTGGAGACCTGTAAATGGTTTTCTGTTGCTTATTATCCATAGTAATTCTTGTAATTAGTGCTGTTGGTCTTCCTATAAACTAAATAAATAAATAAAACTTCTCAAATTTATTTTACTTTTCACATATAAACCATTACATCCTTTTGGCTGAGATATTGAACTTAGATATATGGTGTCGCGGACTTTTTTGTAAAAGTATTAAATCTTTTTGTTATAGATTTTATTCTTTTATTTCAAACCATTTAAGCAGCGCACGCTATATTATAGAATTTTTATCGAGATCAGTTAAATGTATTGTGTTTAATTATTGGAAATATATATTTGCCAAAATAAATGCACTGAGGGATAATATGCCTTTCTAAAAGTGAAAGAATTTTTCAAACGAATTTTCGAATTAGCGCGTTCAATCAAACGAGTAAACTAATAAGCTTTATAATAGGTCTTTACCTATGAAATTACCGTTCTGCAGTACTGGCCATTTCAAATCAAAATAATTTTTGTTTGGCTAAGAATTCTAATTTCAAATTAATATTATTTTAAAAACATGGAATTCCTTTTCCAAAAGTAGTCATTTAAAAGTAGTCATTTATATACTAATGTGTTACATTTTCATCGCATTTCAATCTTTTTGTCATCATGGATACGTTAAAAATTCGAGTAATCATGGAATATGAGTACCGTCGTGGCAGCAACGCGGCACAAGCGTCACGCAACATCAACAACGTTTACGGAGCTAACACTACAAACCAACGCACCACTTGTTATTGGTTTGCTCGCTTCCGTTCTGGGAATTTCGACCTGAAAAATGTACCTCGCGATCGTCCGAAGACTTTGGTCGACAATGACGAATTAATGGCGATTGTGGAAGCTGACGATACATATCGGCGCCTACCCACATTGATTGTGTCATCTGGTCACGCCTCTCTCCCTACTACTCGTGTTTTGGTATAAAAGGAGCGGAGCGACCGATGGTAAATCGGAAAAAAAAGGGGATTCCGATTGTTGCGTTCGTGCGCTCTAGTGTTCTCGATACGTGTATTTTTTTTACATTGTGTTCGTGACGTCATCAGTCAGTTGGTGTTTTTACGCGAGTGTTTTTTGTCCGTATCGAGAATCTCGGGTTTCGTGTTCTATTCTATTCTCTCCTGTCTGACGTATTCTATCCTGTCTGACGTCTCTCGTTACGCGTTCTTATCAGAACGTAGGAAACCGTACTTGTCAGTACGTCAAACCGCACTTTTCGGTGCGTCTGCGTGCTCCTCTTCGTGTCGTCGTGACGCCGCGCCGGCTGAAGAGAAGAAAGAAGTGTTAGGGCTTCCCCCTAGGGGTGCGATATGCACTAATACACGCAATGTTTACCGGCATGGCAGCCAGGTAGCCCGCACGCTGTTCGGAAGAACATAAAGATATATAAAAAACTGGCTTATCGAAAGGCAAGTTACATTTGACGCGTCGTGCTCTTATCTTTTTAATATTTATATTTTTCTTCAATACAATGGAGTGTGAAAAAGTTTTAATACAAGTTGAAAATAGTTATGTTATCATTCAGTGTTTCATTTATCATTATTTATTTTATGAATATATTTTATCGTTTAATTTACTATTTAACTCTATCAACTTGATATTTTATAATGTAAATTATACTGACTATATAGTAAACATCTACAAAAAAGGGAAAGGAACTTCGTTAGAAACTGAGGATCCATAGACCTCTAAAGCTTTTTTTTACATTACCGCCAATATACGTAGGTTAGTTTTTATTTTAATTGAACCCGGTAGATGATTCTACGAACGGGTTGTAGGCTTATTTTAAAAGATTTCTCACATACCATCTGGGTATATGTTTGAGTGAGTCCTTTGATAGTTTGAAATCACAATTAGAAACCGTAGGCTGCACTAAGGTTTAAAGTTTATTAAAATTTTTCGCGTTTAAAAATATAATCGATACCAGTGACAACCGATTTGGTGCAGACGAAATTGCACGGGTTAGCTAGTATTACATAAAACACCACCAATATTAAAAAATATAGAGCCAAATAACACATGATTATGAATAAAATATTAAGATTACTACGTGACATTCTAAGATCCCGCCAAAAACTCCAAGTAATATTGTTACAGAAGAAAAAGTAATTGAAAAAGAGCCGCACTCTCTCGAAGAGGAGCGTAAACTACGGGTTGTAATCCGTAGAGTCCCCTCAGAACTCCCGACTTAGTGACTTAGTTAGTGGTTTAGTGAGTTCATTCTGACGATATTATTATTATGGGTGGCTTAGTGAGTTCATTATGACGATATTATTATGATGGGGTGGTTTAGTTCTCATTTATATCATTTTTGTGATGGATAATAGCGCAAGAGAGTTCTTTGGCGCCACCGCCACACCCTATTTGGTCTCCGACATCCGCCACACCTATTTGGTCTCCGACATACACAATATAAGGCTGAATTAGCAGCAGCTTTCAACGTTCGCGTCAAAACAATATTGTACCATTCGCGTCAAATTGGCAAGGTAAGAAAGCTTGACAAATGGGTGCTCCACGAACTCAATGATCGCCAGCACGAAGTACGCGTCGAGACATGCCTTGCACTGCTCAACAGACACACAAACGAAGGAATTTTGAACCGCATTGTTACCTGCGATGAAAAATGGATTCTGTTTGATAACCGCAAGCGCTCAGCAAGTTGGTTGGATCCTGGATCAGCACCTAAACAATGCCCTAAACGAAAACTTATCCCTAGAAAAGTGATGGTCACTGTTTGGTGGTCTAGCGCCGGTGTGATTCATCACAGCTTCTTACCCGACGGTGTGAGCATTACTGCAGATGTGTACTGTGAAGAACTCAACACAATGATGGAGAAGCTGGCACATCTCCAACCAGCATTGGTCGGTCAATCGCTCGTCTTCGCTGCTCCTGCACAACCTCATACTGCACACCAGACGGTCTCCAAGTTGCAAGAACTGGGGTTGGAAGTTCTCCGCCATCCGCCCTACTCACCAGACCTTGCGCCTACAGACTACTACTTTTTCCAGAAATTGGATAACTCCTTGCCGGGAAAAAAATTAAATACCCGAGAGGCAGTACAAAATGCCCTCGAAGAATTTGTTGCCTCCCGTCCTGCTGGTTTCTTTAAAAAGGGCCATCAACAAACTGCCACTGCGTTGGCAAAGATGCATTGATTGCATGGGTGTTTACTTCGATTAATATAAATAAAAAATACATGAAAAAAATTCGTTTAAATTTTTTCATACAAAACGGCAATTTCATAGGTAACCTAATATTAGTATATTCGTAGATTACTACTAATCTCTCGTACTTACGCCGCGTCGTCATTAAAGCTACAATAACTTTCGATAGAGTGGACCGATTTGAGTGAAACAAAGACTAAGTTACTCCCGAGAATACACTTTATGATTTTATTGGTGAGGTTTCATTGTAAACCTTATACTTTAGCAGTGATGTGTGTTGATACAAACAGACAGACAGACTTTTCTGAAAATGATTAAAATGTATTCTATTCCTTATTCCTGGACAGCGGCAACAATTGTTTTCACGAATATCGAAAAAATATAGACACGTCAGATATACATTCCTATTATATGTAATATAGAAAATATGAAAAAGGTAATCGTATGTAAGTTATATAATGCCAACGTTTTCACTCAACAAAGTCTATGAGAGGAGAATTATAAAGAATATAATAGGAGAGGAATACCCAAGCAAAATAATACGTAATGTCTTTATGTATTGCATAGGCATCAACGACTAACAATAAATTTTCAATGTTTAAATTTTAGGTTATCCGTATTAAAATGGAGTACGTAAATTTATTTTCGCTAACTAAATATCTATTAATTATGTAAACGACAATTTATAGTTAAGTTAAAATGCAAAAAACCACTAGAACAAGTCGTGTGTAATCTTTTGTATTGTATTCTAAATAACCAATAATAGTATATAAGACACTTATAAAAAAAGTTGGAATTAAACTGGAAACTACCATTAGTGAAAACGAACCGTAACAATGAGGGGTATATGGTAAGTAGAATTTTTATACTAATGTCTTATGAAAAAGAATATAGAAGATTTTTAATAGCTGCTAAATAACTCTATAATACTATTCACTAAGTTTTATTATACATACGTTAATTAACCATGTAACGTTAAATGTAATATTAACTTAGGTTTGTTAAGGGAATGCTTTTTACTAGAAGTTTTTATAGATTTGTCTTTAAGCGTTTATATTTTCCAAAATGTATGACTTGCAGTGCAGTGCAGGCAAAACCTGACTTAATTAAAGCTGTTTTTTTCCTTCACCATCAATCAAAATCAAAAACACTTTATGCAGTATAGGCCCTAAGAAGGCACTTATGGACGTCAAAACTACCACCGATCGATCTGGTTTATCTTTTTAACAAATATATATAATATTTAGAATAATAATATATTCTATATAATAGTAAATGTCACAAACGTTTTTAATAGATGCACAGAGATGAGTCAATTCCAGACATCACCATCGTTCACATATTGATCCACTCTATAATAGCCTTTTGACACCAAAGCCGCTTGACACGGCGCTTAAATTCGCAATCCGGTAAATCGGTAATATCCTTTGGGACTTTGTTGTAAAATCTAACACTATTTCCCAAAAGACTGTTACTGGTTTTACTAAGTCTAAAACGTGGGACAAGCAGTCCAGACAATCAATCAACAGCGCTGCCAAGTGAGTGCCAAGAGTAGTTGCTACGTGTTGAGCTTAAGCTTGTACTTGCGGTATAAATCAGTTAACCATTTCTACTTCTCACAAGATTGCTGGTCATTAGTAACTACTTCCAAAAGTACTGCTAGAAATATACTGATATTTCCTTCACAAATAGAAAGGATTTAATTACTTTAATCCACAGGGCTAAGTAAACTTATCAACTCATGAAAAATAAATCGATGCTAAATATATCCTATTACAGATTATATCACTTTTAGTTGTGTCCGCATTCTCACAACGAACACTTTCACCAGATATTATTCTTCACGTTGTGCATAACATGCCGGCTGCTTTGATTACTTCCAAGGCATCAGGAGATCACCCTCAAGCATCTTCCTCTGTGAGCGGTACTAAGGACTCCTCCAATGTTCAGGGTGGTGCGTTTTCACCTGATGGCAATGCGACTTCTCTCGGTGTTACAAATGGATGATTTTTAATTTCGATCATTAAAATAATCATATCCATTTCAGATAATAAAGAAATTTAGGTGTAAAATATTATGCATATGTGTACTGATTTCTGTAAACCAATAAAACAAATATTACTTGGATAAGGAGTTATTATTTAGACAAGCATTAATCCTTTCCACCCTTCTTTCCATTTTGAAATGCCTGGGTAAAACAAAACTCATGAGGTAAGTGGTTGAGTCCCTTAATTGCACGTCATGGCAGGTCGGTGAAGCTGTGGGAGTGGGGCTCCCTGACGTTCCGACTGGTGCAGGTACTCACCGGACACGGTTGTTTCGGGTGGTACCTGCACCGGATCGCACGCAGGGAGCCGACGGTCGCCTGCCACGAGTGCGGCGCTGAGGAAGATACCGCGCAGCACACGCTGTCTGAGTGTGCTGCGTGGGGGGAGCAGTGCCGCATCCTGGCGGCGGCCGTGGGAACGGCTCTACAAGGTTGTTTAGCTCGAACGATCCCTTGCCGCCCCTACAAAACGGTCTGTCGGTACACCGTGGGGTTTTAGTCCGTGCGACTCGGATTTCCCCACGTTAAAAAAATAAAAATAAAAGGTCGGTGAAGCTGTAGAGGGTGTTAAGGCAAACAGCATAGGTCAGTTAAGAAAAAGAAAACGCAAGAGCGAGTAATTCACGTGGAACTAAACGACATCTGTCAAAGTAATCTCTGCCACGCTTTAAAATAAAGTGCGAGTGCACCATTAAAATTATTGAAAAAGTGCACTTAAATTGTGAGATCAAAGACAAGAAAGTGAATCAAGACAGGCAATGATCTAAGTATAATATTATCGCTTACCCTTGTTAAGCTTAAACATGTATGATATTCTTTGTATCACTTACTTACAAATTAATACTATTTCACTCTTACAATAGCTTATTATAATTACAGTACACATGCTAGGGATTCCTAGTAAAGATTTCTTACATCGAAATTTAAGACTCCATTGATCAATTTTTCAACCTAGTTGTAGTGTTCTAGAGTTCTAGTGACTGCTAGCCTTAGAAGAGGAGTGATTACGTCAGTGTGGAAGTTCTAGATTGTAATTAAGTTATTGATTTGGTTGATTAACAGAAATGACTGGAAATTAAATATTCTTTTATTGTGCTTATTTCTGTTGGATAAGAGTAATTAAATCTTGTATTCAAATAGGTGTTTTGTATTGATAGATGAGGAAAAAATTAAACTTTACAGGGATGAAATTACCTCAATTTATGAGTTCCAGCCTTTTTGGTAGTACACTTAACTCAGTTTTCGCATTGCGGTAACTTGACACGTTGGTATTATTCTGACATCTGTAATGGATGCGGTGGTTTCGCCTTAAATTGTTATATACTAAATGCGAAATGCTAACTTTATTTCGCGCTCGAAAACTTTTGTTATAAATATAACGTTCTCAAATATCGTGGACTTAATTTTAACAAAACACCGCGAAATAACAAACGGTGAGAGATGTAATATTGATTATTGATTCCGCATAGGAATTACCTTACGTGCTAGATCCATGTTGAAGCTATTACTGGTTTTAGCATGAGTGGCTCAACCGGAGTAGTACCACCCTCTCACAGAAACACCGGCGCGAAGTAGCAGTGCTTGCATTCTTCCATTTCGTTCGGTCAGTGAGAGTACCGCATGTACAATGGAGAGTGTTCTGAGAAACTCTTTAATATGGTGCCCTCTTCACCGTTTTATGGTCGTACCTCCCGCCGCTGACTTGCCGCTCAACCGCACACCTTAAACGCTAGCAAAATGGCGATCACCGTAAGGTTCTCTCGAACCTTCTTTATGCGTATGCTAGCTGTTGTAGAATGGTTTACTCAGCACGCTTTTTCCTATAGGGCTATATATATATAGGGCTCTTCAAGAAACCCTTCTTACTATCATTCAATATGACCATAGATAATAATAAATTTTTTAAGTGCTTTCATATATTTGCCAAAAATAAATTATTTGTCATTTAATTATTAAGGTATATTATGCATTTACATATTATATTATTATAAAAATAACCTACAAGTTGACCAGTATATTTCAAAGAGCATGTAAGGTATGGAACGTAAGTCATGTTAAAAATATTGAATGTGGAATGAAGAAAGGTAATTGGAACGTAAGAATAAAATGAAGTATGACGGAACGTTTTTTTCATTTACATGTGTGTATATGTTGTGTGTCATTTATGCAGTAGTGTGAGTAATGTATGTTTTAATTAATTGAAAGTATTTATAATAAATTTTAAGTAAAAAAATAGCTTTGTGCACTCTCCTCTATATAAACTTTAACTATGCCAAATTTCACGTTCATCCGTTCGCGGAATTCGTTTAAAAGGGGGTACAAAGTTATCGCTTCATTATATAGTTTTTTTTCTCGAACTGACTACGCTATTGTCCTAGTAAAGCCTTAACAACTTCACCGGACTACGCTAATATATAGATTTTGGGGGTCCGTAAGAATTTCTAGCACTATATCTTCTTCTTCTATACATCTATACATATAAGAATGTAAATCAAAGTACATTTCGATTTTCGTGAGAAAAATAATTGCTGGTGTCTTGGATTAGAAAGTAATAAAATACATTTCAATCATTTTTATAAATGTCTGTCTGTTTGTATGAACACGCATCACTTCTAATGTACTCGGTTCACAATAAAACCATAAGCATATCTTCAAGAATAACTTCGTCTTTATTTCATTAAAATCGGTCCACTGTATCATAAGTTATTGTAATTTTAATGACGACGCGGCGTATGTACGAGCCAAAAGTCTTCGATCAACAATAACTAGATAAAGGGTCACGTACAAATGGAAGCTAAAAGCTGTCCGCGTTAATATATACTTATGTGTAGCTATTTGTTTACTAAAAAAAGGAGAAAAACGTTTTAAAACCGTTTTAAGCTCAACCTAATTACAACCATACCACCTTGTAATAAAGTCACAAATATTCAAAATATTATCTAATACTTACGGTAAAACGAGCAAAGTAATAAATTATTCCCCTCACAAATGAAAAGATAACATAAGCAACATTTAGTGTGAATTCAACCTAAACACGAAATGTATAAAGTACTTTTTCCCGTTATTGTGCGTGGTTGTGCGTGATTGAAGAGTCTTGTCCAAACATTTGTACCACAGGTATAAAATCGGTAATTTTGTTCAAAACTTGATATTATTTGTTAGTTTAAAGCTTAAAATATAACTTATTCAACATGTATTTAGCGAAAGTAAGATACTCCGGCCGTTAAACTGCTTTTTCGGGTATTATTTTTGCATCTTTTGAATACACTGCGGCATGTGAAACGGGCTTACATTGGCTGTGTTTCAAGCAAACTAAACAAAATAAGGTCACAAATATCAAGTGAGCTCTTATTTACCGAGACGTATTTTTCGCGCCGACCCATTATCTAGTTATTGTTGATCGAAGCCAAAAGTAGATGCCAATGGACTTACAAGGTGACTTGAAGGTGGTAGAGCCACGCTGTAGCTATTACTAGTTTCAGCATGAATGTAGTACCACCCTCTCACAGAACACTGACATGAAGTAACTATGCTTGCATTGTTGCGTTTCGTTCGGTTAGTGAGAGCGCCGGAGACCCACCTCCCTTCCCCTTTTCCCTTCGTCTTTCTCCTATCCCTACCCCTCCCCTATACACAGGCTGGCAACGCACTTGCGACTCCCCTGGTGCTGCTAGTGTCTATGGACGGTGGTGATCACTTAACATCAGGTGACCCACCTGTTCGTTTGCCGCCTTTTGACATAAAAAAAAAACTTAATACATTCAGTTGACTTTATTAGTCATTGTGTTATATATTCGGTGCCACGCGGATGAAGTCGCGCGTATAGCAATGCTCTATATAACAATTTGTTGTATTATATATGCAATTGAGATACTGTCGTTCTTATTAAACAAATATCTTCACTAATTAAGTCGCGTAATATATATTTTTAACATATTCAAGTGCTTAGTATTGAAATGAAGCGTTCGAAATGTATTCACTTATCTAAAATTATTGTTAAATTAATCGAAACCTATATTTTAAATTGATTAATTAATTTAAAGTAACTTTTAAAACTATTTTTTATCTTTTTGTACAATACGAGAACCGTATAAATAGTAAAACGTAAATATAAAATAACAGTTAGAAGTAAACGGAACAATGAAGACAACACTGGTAAGTTAATTATCATTATTTATTTAATGAAATTGATTTAATATTTAAAAATTCACTAAAAGTAAAATATATAATTTAGATATATAATATGTTTGATTGAAGAAGGCGTTACTTTGCGGAAATCCATCATTAATATTATAGTAGACGCTACTTTCCTAATTCTAATATTCTATATATACAATATGATTTGTGAATGTTAAGATTTTGTGGTTAGAGAGAACAATATGCAAAGTTAACAGAGACAAAACAAGTTTATACACTAGATATATTAGATCCACACTGAATATTTTTTCCTTGGGTCCTTGATACACACAAGCTATAAGAATATGAAAAACAAAATTAAATTATAAGTCCATAGTTTTCGTATCGTACCCTTTTGTTAAATGCACTAATAGAACCTTAGAAGTACACGAATTCACAAAATTTAGTATTTTGAGTTAAGCAATTTAATACCAATCACCGGTTGGATCTATGATTAACATTACTCTATGTACCACACGATAAATACTTTAATCGGTTGCTATTACATTTATTTATATCATGACCAAGAACCATAATCATATTATTCGTACCAAACTGCTTATATGTGATTTTTTATTCGATATTCGTAAAGGAAAGCTAAATTAAATATGCCTTTTTGTAATTCGCAAAACTTATATTTCCACATATTTATGACTTTAACTAGACAACTTTAACTTAAACTAGATTTTCGTAATACTAATTTTTTTCTGGTGGTAGAGCCAAGCTGAAGCTATTACTGGTTTCAGCATGAATGGGTCGGCTCGACCGGGGTAGTACCACCCTCTCAAAGAAAACCGACGTGAAGTAACAGTGCTTGCATTGTTCCGTTTCGTTCGGTCAGTGCCTCGTATTACCCTCAACGCCACAGTGCGCTGCGCAGCACGCAGCGCGCGAATATTGGTGGCGCTGAGAGCGTCCACCCATAACGGTGCCCCGTAGGCGGCCATGGACCGCACCACCCCCATGTAAAGGCGGCGGCAAGCGGCACCCGGCCCCCCCGTATTGGGGAGGAGTCGTCCGAGTGCCGCTGCCGCCCCAACTATGCGCGGTCCGAGCCCCTTAAAATGCGGCTCGAACCGCCAGCGTCCGTCCAGGGTGAGGCCCAGGTATTTCATTTGGGTCCCCACCCTGACCCGGACGCCCTCCACCTGAATGTGGGCCCCTGGAGGTGGCCCTCGCCGAGGCCCATGGAACATCAGGGCCTCAGTCTTCTCGAGAGCCACCTCAAGACCCAATCTTCTGATGCGCCCGACCACGAGCGTGACGGCTTCCGTGGTCAGGCGCATCAATTGACTCAATTCCCCCCCCTGGGCTACGACTAGGGTGTCGTCCGCGTAGCAAATAAGGCGCGCCCCAGAAGGGAGCGCGCCGCGGAGCACCCAGTCGTAGCCCATGTTCCACAGGAGCGGGCCCAAGACCGACCCCTGTGGAACCCCGCATGCCGTATGGCGCCGGACCATCCGCCCTCTAGCGTCCACGAAGGCGACCTCTCTCCCATCCAGGTACGCCTCCAACAGCCGCCGCAGGTACAGGGGCACTCTGAAAATGCGGAGCGCTTCCCGTATAACACCATACGGCAGACTGTTGAAGGCGTTGGCGATGTCCAAGGACACCGCCAATACTCTACCGCCCTCAGAGGTCGCCTCCGTGGAGACCTGTTTTAGGAGGGTCAGGGCGTCCAATGTGGAACGCCCTGACCGGAAGCCGAACTGCGCGTCCGACACGTTCGGCCCCACTTCCTCAAGATGCTGGACGACCCGGGAGGCAACGATCCTCTCGAGCGCCTTCCCGGTGTCGTCCAGCAACACTAGGGGCCGGTACGCCGACGCACAGTCCGGGGGGCAGCCTTCCTTAGACCCCACCTACCCTCCCCTACCCCTTCCTTCTTCCCTTCCTCTCCTCCACACCAACACAGGCTGGCAACGCACTTGCGACTCCCCTGGTTTTGCAAGTGTCTATGTTATGTATGTATATGTAGTGTCGTGTTATGTTCGTTTGCCTCCTATAATATATTTAAAAAAAAAATGTTTTGCTAGTAATTCTGATATTGCGTAGAAGAACACGAAAATTTCGCACATTTTAAAGAACCTCTGTCTAACACGGTTTGAGATACGATTCCCGTTCATTTATTTATACTAGTGTAAAAAAAAATTAACTTTGTTGTTTCAGTATGAATATTGTCAATATTCAAATACCATCAAATATCCCATTTTCTTTGTTCAACGCAAACTAGTTCTTTTAGGGTTCTGATACAGATTTTTCTAGGGTTGTCTACTTCGCTTACTTCCACAGCTTAATGTCTTATGGTATTTTGTTATGGGGGACAGCAGCTGAGGTGGACACCATATTCCTATTACACAAACGAGCACTTCGAGCAATTTATAATATGAGACCTCGCGAATAATTAAAGATTAAGTTTTTTAGGTAATAGTGTTAGGTTTTATAATAAAGTCCCAAAACATATTACCGATTTGCCTGATAGTGAGTTCAAGAACCATGTCAAGCGGGTTTTAATATCTAAAGGCTATTATAGGGTGGATCGATATGTGAACGATTGTGACGTCTGGAAATGACGCCCCTCTCTGTGCATCTACTAATAAGGAATGTAAATATTTATGTTACTGTAAAAATATATGACATGAAAAGATAGACCAGATCGAGTTTCTTGCCTGTACTTCTCGATTACTGGGCTGTTTTCCGAACCCGTAGTAGCTTGACGTTCATATGCGCCTTCTCAGGGCCTAAATTGGAATAAAGGATATTTTGATTTTCTTGTAAATATATGACAAAATAATGATAATATATGAAAACTCAACTCAGAAAAATTCTATTCTGTTTTTGTTCTTTATGTTTCTTCTAACAGATAGATCCATGTATTCGGGTTTACAAGATTAAAATATGAAATGCTGTTAGTACCGTGATATCTATTTAAAGCCAATTTTAACTTCGGTAGCTTAGTTATTATGCATATAATAGAAATAAATATCCTCCAGGTTCTCTTAGTCATGGTGGTGTTGGTAGTAGCGCAGGATCCCTACAAAGAAGTGCTACACAAAAACCCATCAGCTTTGGTGGATTCCGGCGCTTCCGGGAAGGATGCTTCATCGTGGACTTCACTAAAATCAACTAAGGAAGTTGTCAATGCCGATGGTGGAGCTTCGGCTTCGAAAGGAGATACGTATTCAGACGGTGGAACTAGTGGATAGGTTTCATCGAACGAATAATTCTCCAAATAATCATTTGTAGTTCATTATTGTGTTTTTTTTTTCGAATACTATTTTTGTTATTGAATATACCTGATACTGAATATACATTGAATCAAAATCAACTAGTTTTCTTTTCATGTAATGAATGAATACTTTATTGCACTATTTAATTTATACATTGGCGAGCTCAATGCTATACGGTATTTTCTTTCAGCTAACCAACGATATTGTGTAAAATAAATTAATGTAGATAATAATTCAAAAATACTATTCAAAGAAAGAGAGAAAATGAATAAGATAAAAATTAACTTAACATTCAATTATAGCTAAAATACAAATAGATAGATGTACTGAATAGCTGCCATCAGTACATACACTCACATATTATAGACTAGCTGATCCGTGTAACTTCGTCTGAACCAAATCGGTTACTATCGGTTTCAATTGTATTTTGAAATGCGAAAAATCATAAAAAACTTAAAACAGATTGCAGCGATACCTACCCTTTCACATTGTGAATCCAAACTATCCAGGGACTCACTCAAATATATACCAGGGATGATATGGAGCTCCGTAACCGTAACCGAAACTATCGGATATCCGAAATAAACATATATCCGTAACCGTAACCGATTCAAAAGTTTCGGATAATTTC
This sequence comes from Antheraea pernyi, assembly GCA_015888305.1. Taxonomy (NCBI): domain Eukaryota; kingdom Metazoa; phylum Arthropoda; class Insecta; order Lepidoptera; family Saturniidae; genus Antheraea; species Antheraea pernyi. Next base: position 45,894 of record MU160851.1, on the reverse strand, counting down.
GAATAAGGGTGGAGTCTAAATTAAACATGTTTCGACAGGTTTGGTTTCGCCGCACTTGCACACCATGTGAATGTTGTAGTAGGGACTATCGATATTAGAAAAAAATCGATGTCAAAATCGAATCCAAAGCATCGATGTACGACGATTTTACGACGAAGGTATTTTTTGGTAACAAACATATAAAACAGTGTTATTTTCTTATGAAGTGTGGTTTTATATATTGTTATATAAAACAAAAGAAAAGTTCGATGTTTTCGTAACAATTAAATAAACAAACTAATTTTTTTATGAAATGAGTATTTATTTATTTTTATATGTAACATAAGTAAACATTGATGACATATTTGGTAACCGACAAATAAAACAGTCAAATAATTTTTATGAAATGTGGTTTTATGTATTTTTTGAAACAAAAGTATACATCAATGTTTTTGACAACATACAAATAAAACTGTATAAAATTTTAAACGAGTCTAAAATACTTCAATCTAATATCCGTAACCGAAACTATCCGAAACTAACGGATAATCCGAAATAATTACATATCCGTAATCGTAATCGATATAATTATATATATCCGTATCCGAAACCGAAATATCATATCCATAACATCCCTGATATATACCCAGTTGGTATGTGAGAAATATTTTAAAATAAGCCTAGAACCCGTTCGCAGCGTCACCTACCGGCTCCAATTAATTTAAAAACTAGTCTTCATATATCTATACTAATATTATAAAGAGGTAAAGTTTGTAACGTTGTGAGTTTGTGACGTTGTGGCGTTGTAAGGGGTAATCTCAGGAATTACTGGTCCGATTTGAATAATTCTTTCAGTGTTATATAGCTCATTCATCGAGAATGGTTATAGGCTATATATCATCACGTTAAGGCCAGTAGGAGCGGAGCTCTTGGGATCCTATGTCCCCAAACTGTCGGGGCAGAGGGCAGACACAATGCTTCTCCATCTCGATCTGTCGATGGCTTAACGCTTCACCTCACTCCAAGCAAGCCCAATTTTCGCACACTCTGCAAGCACAGATCTTCGCCAGGTTTGTCTAGGACGACCACGTTTGAGAGCTTCCGTTGCGTCTTAGCTCAAAATAACTATTCCACGCGTGCGAAGTCACGGGCAGAAGCTATTAACTAATTATATTATCTATAATCTATACTAATATTATAAAGAGGTAAAGTTTGTGAGGTTGTAGGGGGTAATATCTGGGGAGTCGGAGAAAAATGGTCGAACGAAAGCATTTCTTACGAACGCTGCCTTAATTATGAGATATATATGATTGAGTTCTAGAGAAAAGTTGTACCTTAATAATGCCTATTACCGCCCAACGAAGTGGGCACGGGTCGGCTAGTTGTCGATAAATGTCTTCCCAGTACCGCTTGCATTGTTCCTGCGCGACTCACCTCCACGCCCGTTCACTATTCGCGTAGAGCCAACGGCAGCGACGACGCAAAAATGTTGCAGGTTTTATAGTTTTTATTTCGCATTATCTTTTGACTAACTTCATCAATTAACATGCAATGCCAATTTTGTCAAATTTATTTTACTTTTGACATATAAACCACCTTTTTGGCTTAGATAACTTACATATATGGCGTCGCAGACTTTTTTGTAAAAGTAATGAATAGTTAACTTAGTATGGTAATCGCAAATGCCTCAACTAATTATACTTATTATAAAGATATTTAAGTAATCAGATTTATTATTAACTGAGTTTCACTCGGACGAAGTCGCGAACACAGCTAGTTATATATTTACGTAGTTTAAGAGAATTGTAAATCATGTAATTTTGAATTATCTACGGTTCCAAGATATCTTATAATAGAATATATCAATTTCATTTTCAAATCTAAAATATTATTTCTTGAACTGGATTAATTATTCTAATTAGTTACCTACTCAATTCTCTGTAGCCTGGAGAATTACTATTTTTTTTTTTTAATTTACTACAATTACATGTACATACTAGTTGTACCCGCAGCTCCGCACGTGTTTTTTTTATTCGTATTAAATAATTATAAAATTGTGAGACTATGTACAATTATAGAAATGCTCTTTAAAAACATTTGTAAGTACGACACGCACGCCACTTACAGTCACATGTAACGTATACATTAGATATATAAATACTAACAGCGTGCCAAATTAGGTTTGTCATCAGCAACATATTTGGAACCTTAACCCACAATATAACTACCTCAGTGCTCACTTACACTGTACAAGGAACTAATGAAATATTAATTTAAAATATTATTATAAAGATTTACGTTTACATTATATTTATTATACACTGCCATTAAAATTAAAATGGTGTGACTATACAATAAATAAACGCTTGTCTGTTCCGCATGAAATTGTATTATGGAACTCTTTACGTAATACGTTTATAATCTAAGATCTTATTAGGAAGACCTCTATATCATTAAAGTTATAAACAATTATAATGTCGAATTGTAAACAATAAGCTGATAATTATTTTTCTAACAAAAAATAAAGAATGAGTTGAAATCTTGCTAAATTTCACGCAGACAAGGTCGCGGGTAACATGTAGTCTAAAATAGAATAACTTCAATTACTTTTTTAAGGTTTGCTATCTACCAGCGAAAGTCCCGTGAAAATCATTCTAAGCATTTGGTGATAACACAGCGGGCGACGCCACGGTTAACGGCTAGTCCAAATGAAAATAAAGTAAATTACTTTTTATAAGGTCCGCTACCTGCCAGTGAAAGTCCCGTGAAAATCGGTCTAACTGTTTTGGAAAAAGTACTGCGGGCGAAGCCACGGTTAACAGCTAGTATAAACTAAAATTACTTGAACTACTTTTGATAAAGATAAATATCTGTTAATGAAAGTTTCGTGAAAATCGATCCAACCGTTTAGGAGATAGCATTGCGGAAGAAGCCGCATTTAATAGCTAGTCTAATTTAGAGTAGCCTAAGTAACCCGTTGTAATTTCAGTTATCTGCAAGTGAAATTCTCGTCAAAATCGGTCCAGCCGTTTCGTAACAAAACAAATAAGATAATAAACGACACAGACGAAGTCGCTGGAATCAGCTAGAGTGGATATGATTTTAAATGATTTAAAGCCATTCAACTGACAACATCAAAATACACATGTGAAGCCGCGGCAACATCTACATACAATAAACACTAGCTGATTCCCGCGACTTCATCTGCGTTGTCCTATATATGCGCAACAAACCGCGTGCGCCACTTCTCCACAGTATTTAATTCACGACGTCATTCAAATTACAATAACTTTTGACAAAGTGAATCGATTGTAATTACATAAAAACTAAATGTTACCCGAGGATATTCTTTAAGGTTTTTTTGGCTACGTTTTACCATGAATACAGTTCTTTAGCAGTGATGCGTGCACAAACAAACATACACACGGACATTTCTAAAAATGATTTAAATGTATTTAATTACAACTACAATTTTTTTATTCACTAAAATATGAAAGTACAGAGCACGTTAAATTTATATTTTAATTATATGTAATCAAATTATTACTGTTCCTTGTAAATTTAATTTAACTAGTGGGCGCCCAGTGGTCGACATTCGACCATAGTTCACTGATTTTTTTAAAGTTTGAACTTTATTGGGGCTCTTTTGGCGGTCTGTATCTGTAATCAAAGGTTTTCATAATGGCTACTCAGTTATTTGCCACTTTTATTTAAATTATATAAATATTTAAAAAAACTGTCTAAATGAAAATTGAAATTAATTATAAATTTGAAACAAAAAACAGGCGATTATATAAGGTGGTAAGACTCTCAATTTTTAAGTAAATATAACTTTACGAAAATAAAGAATTTTATCGCACCTTACGACACAATTTTCATTTAATTTTACACGACACCATGGGTGGGTGATATTTCTGGATGATATTTAATTAAATGTAGTCTGTAGACTATGAGGAATAGTGATTTGCACAGTATCAACGTTTGGAAAAGTAATGGATACACAATAGAATCAAATGATAAATCCAAAACAAGGATGTTTTGATTGTTTAATGTTCAAAATTCATCATCAACTACTAAATATAATTGCTACATCAGGTTGAACTGCATCATTGTAACCGCGGAGATCTAAGTCATGGATTACTTTCATGAGCAAACAAATGTTCTTATTTTGATTTTACAAAGTATTTTTTGCCCCATTTTTTATTGAATCATCATTTGAAGTGAGTGAAGTCACTATAAAAAAATACAAAACATTAAAATATTGACATTGACTTTGGTAATATTGCTTTACTCTTATGACAACACGAAGTGAAACATTCCTGTCACCTAACAATTTTGACATTCAATAAGACCAAAGAGAATAATTGTTATTACACTGATGCCATAAATTTACTAAAAATAAATTATAATTAATTATTAATGTATATAATGAATTTACATATTACATTATTATAAAATTAGCCTACAATTTGACCAGTTGATTTCCTAGGGCATGTAACGCATGCAACGTCAGCCATGTTAAAAATATTGAAAAGGTAATTGGAACGTAAAACTAAAATGACGGATGTCAATAAGTCTTTCATTTACATGTGTGTATATATTGTGTGAAATTCAAACAGTAGTGTGAGTAATGTATATTTTAATTAATTTAATGCATTTCTAATTCATTTTATATAAAAAAATAACTTTCTTTACTTCTTCTCCAAATAAACTTTAACTATGCCAAATTTCATGTTCATCCGTACACGCAATTCGCAAGAGGATACAAAGTTTTGGCTTCACGTATTAATATATAAGATAATTACAATTTTATTTAAAAAAATAACTCATAAAAATCATATTGGTTGATCAGAAAATCACAATTTTTTTTTAAATACAATTTATAATTAATAGAAGATAGGCAGCACAATCTCAATACAAAATATCAAATTTAGATGTACACAGGCCTCTATACTACGCGTCGATAGTCTGACCCAATACGATCGGTCACGCTTACTAGTATGTCATGACACGAAATAATAAATTTATCCTGCCAAAAATACCGCACAACGCGCCCAAGAACGTTTTCACTTCAGTAATTATGTATAAACTAGCCTACCTACCTAAACCTTCCCCATGAATCACTTTATCTACTGCTGAAACCCGCATGAAAATTCATTCAGTAGTTTTTGAGTTTATCGCGAATACGTGGCGGAGGATATTGTTTTACATTATGTAGTAATGGACATTGGACATTAAATTTTATTGTACGATTTAAAATTGTAGAATGTATCCAATAACCATTTTTACGAAGCGTCTATTTTCACAACTAAGTGTTTTTTTTTATATCATAGGAGGCAAACGAATGGGCAGGTAACCTGATGTTAAGTGATCACCACCGTCCATAGACACTAGGAATACCAGGGGAGCCGCAAGTGCGTTGCCACCCTGTGTTTGGGGGAAAAGAGGGGAGGTGGGGCTTTCTGCTCTCTCACTGGCCGAACGCAACCCAATAATGTAAGCACTGTTAATTCACCTCTTTTCTGTGAGAGGGTGGTATTACCCCGGGCAAACCGACCCATTTATGCTGAAACCAATAATATAGCTTCAGCGTGGCTCTACCACCTATAAAACCCTTTTCACGAATCGTCTATTTTCACATCTAAATGTTTCTGTTTCGGCTACAAAGTAGCCTTTGTACAAATTCAATGAACGAAAACAGGGTGCGAGATTCAATGTAGGTAGCTTCTGAGAAGATTTTGATTATATTAACTTTAAACAAGCTCGTTTATTCGAGGTCCTGGTACGAAAATGTAAAGGGAACCAGTTTCCTTTGGAAATTGAAATCGCAATATGAGGTGATTGAGGGTGATTGATTGAGGTGAGGGGTACTCTCAATGTATATTTTATATGTATATTTTAATTAATTTAATATACTAGTAATGCATTTTATATTTTAAAAATAGGTTTTTGCACTTCTCCTCTATATAAACTTTAACTATGCTAAATTTCAAGTACAGATACTGGGCATGTCTTTTTGTTTCAAATTTATAATTATATCAATTTTCATTTAGATAAAGATTTTTTAAAATGTTTATATAATTTTAAAACAGGGGCAAATAACTGAGTAGCCATGATGAAAACCTTTGATTATAGAAGTACCCTTTGACAAAAGAACCCTAATAAAGTTAAAAAATTTAAAAATCAATGAACTATGGTCGAATTTCGTCCACTGGGCGCCCACTAGTTTAAATAATCTTGGCATATATCTCCATCTTCAGCATCTTTTACTTATATCTACAAATATACTAGAATCAAAAATACTTTACCCAATTTAGGCCCTGAAAAGGCGCTCTTGAACGTCAAACTACCACCGGTTCAATGTGAAATATTTTTAGGTAACATGATTGCTTTGAGCATTATTTATTTTTAATTAAACTCAAGGGATATACATATAGCAGTTAATTATCTTTACTGATAAACTTATCAACTAAAAATTTATCAACATTGATTAAAGGTTATAATAGTTTAATTATATAGATAGCGAGTCAACCTTCTAAATGGTTAATAATGATCAAACAATTCTGATAACGATCGAGACACTGAGGAAAGACGATCAAGTATCTTATTCTCTGAGTGGCATCAAGGACTTTATCAAGGCTATCGACGGTGCGCATTTATCTGAAGGCAATTCTACTTTTATGGGATGACTACTTAGTTCCCGCTACTTTGTTCTACTTAAAATGATTTTCCTAATCTTCCACGCTGAAACCAGTAATAATGGGTCGGCTCGCCCGGGGTTCTACCACCCTCTCATAGAAAACCCACGTGAAGTAACAGTGCTTGCCATTGTTGCGTTTCGTTCTGTCAGTGAGAGCGCCGGAGGACCACCTCCCCTCCTCGCTCCTCTCCCACTCGCTCCCCTAACCCCTCCCGCATAGGGTGGCAAACGCACTTGCGACTCCTCTGGTTTTGTTGGTGTCCATGAACGGTGATGATCACTAAATATCAGGTGACCCACCTGTTCATTTGCCATCTATTACATAAAAAAAAAAATATTTCGACCGCCGACGGTACTATGACCTAGTGGAGTGAGAGCGCCGCAGGCCCACCTCCCCTTCTCGCTCCTCTCCCACTCCCTCCCCTAACCCTTCCCCCAAAGGGTGGCAAACGCACTTGTGACTCCTCTGGTGTTGTTGGTGTCCATGGACGGTGGTGATCACTTAACATCAGGTGACCCACCTGTTCGTTTGCCACCTATTACATAAAAAAAAAGATATATATATATATATATATACCAGGGGTAGGCAGTAAACTACCGGTGGCATCGGGTGTTACACCGCTGGATCCTCTCTCACCAATGACAGGGCAAAGAACAATCTCACTCACCTGATGATGGTCTAAGGCCCAGACCGTGAACCTCGAGCACGTATGAGTCGCAGCGCCATCCACGAGACACATATGAATGTATCAGCCGTTTGTTATATATGATTGTTCAGCACGTCACTATTTACTCAATATGTTCATATATAAAAGACTAGCCGACCCGTACCCACTTCGTTGGGCGGTAATACGTAAGCGTGGAATGGTTATTTTGCGCTAAAACGCAGCGGAAGCTTAGAAAAGGAAAAAAATACCCCGATTTTGCAACATTCTTCATTGCTGTTCCGTTCCTATGGGTCTTAGCGTGAAGATATATAGCCTATAACCTTCCCTGATAAATGAGCTATATAACACTGAAAGAATTTTCCAAAGCGGACCAGTAGTTCCTGAGATTACCCCTTACAACGTCACAAACTCTACCTCTTTATAATATTATTCATATATAAAAGATAATAAAACACGAATTTTAGAACTCAGGGTGTATGAAAACAGCAATTAAACCCAGCGACGAGCGAACTTTCATGTGACGTAGTAGTACCAATTTCGTCCAAACAACAATTGCGTAGTATGATTTGCTAAGTTGACGGCAGCACAATGCTTATGCTTTACGCGCATTCATTGGTAATGAGAAGCCCATTACCCGTGACCGGTGTTTGAGAATACATCAATGAATCGGCCCAAACAAAACTTAACGAATTATTTCTAAGAATTTGCATGGTGGTCGGGCTTTTTCTCAACCAGCCTGGTTAGCTTGACCCTCAATTTGATAATCTGCCGCGAAGCATCTGTTGGTGTGTTCCGACAGCTGCACATGAGAGCCAATCCCGTTTACCCGGGGTTTACCTTCTTGAATTACATCGTCATTTAACATTAGATGTCATCGTGCTCCAATGCTAAAACCTGTAATGTATATTTGAATGAATAGAGTTCACTCAAATCTAAAACAAATTGTAAAGTAGGAATCCATATTACTGTAACGCATTTTAAAACCTAAAAGACTCTAAGAGAACTATTGCCGACTGTGACTTTATTATTGGCTCGTATCTCCCTTTGGTAGTTTGGAAAATGTATACCTTTGATTATTCGAGCAGTTTATATGCGTGATCATTTCCTTCTCGTCATTTATATATAAGATGCAAATACCGTTCTTTTGAGGTTCAATCGCTTCAAAACTACTAGCCGCATCGGCATAAGACTGTAACCTCCATGCGGAATTTGTCGTACGTGGTTCTAGGCTACTTATTCTTTTTAACGCCATTGACCTTTTGCCATTTTTTTAAATTAAAGAAGGGAGAGTGGCGGGAGAAGAGAGAGTGGCGGGAGAAGAGAGGTAAGGTTAGATGGGCCTCCGACGCTCTCACTGACCTAATGAAACGCAAAAATGCAAGCACGTTACTTCACGTCGGTTTTCTGTGGGCTGGGTGGTAGTACCCCTGGCGAGCCAACCTATTCATGCTGAAACCAATAATCGCTGCAGCTTGGCTCAACCACCTACAATCAACTCAAACGAACAAAGAACTACCAAATTCGTGAGACTTAGCGCAAGTTCTATTTGAACGTATACATTTTTTATATTGTTTTGGTATCACTTCAAAAAATACCATTATGAAATTCAAGTCCGGTCCGTAACTCGACATAAAACAGTGAATTTGAGAATCATCATCATTGAATTTGAAAATGAATTACATATATTGAGACAAATTATTTTGTTTAGGGGTTGTTATCAAAATGTTGTTTCACGTAAATTAACAATTGCCTGTATTAAAAAGTATCGAATATTAGTCATACCTACCCGTCATTGAAAATGTTACAATCTCCTTACTTACTAGGGATTATACAGCACTTGTTCTCTACTTATAATAAACACGTTACATGAGCTAATCGCAGTTCGGTTTCTTGTCAATTATTTTGAGGCTTTGCTCCTGTATTTGTAGAACGATGTGACACGCTGCTCGCGTGATACAGTGACACAAAATCTTACATATCACCTCCACACACGTGCACGCATACACGCTTACACATGCAAGTGGAAGGGTTTTATTTTTTCCCTTTTCAAACTGAAATAGTTTAGAATATTATCCGATACGAAATATATATAGGAGTTGTTGAGGTATGTATGCTTGGTACACATATATGTTTCAACAACTCATATATGTATGAATAGTTAGCTTAGCTTAGGTTAGTTCAGATAGGTCGCGAATTGCATGTATCAGGCAACAGCCAAAGCCGAGGTGTGCCGTGCACCCTTGAGCTAGTTGTCAAAAATAAAATCGGCTGAGTGCCTCAAGCGCTCGCCTTAGTAGTCCGGTGAAGCTGTTAAGACCTTGCATGGTCAATAGCGTAGTCAGTTCGAAAAAAAAAAGAGATCGAACAAATATTGCAAGTTGACGAATAAAAACTGAAACCTCGCGGTTTCAATGCCCGTCATAACTTCTTTGCACAAACTCGTTCTACGTTTGACGTTAAGGAGATAAGAGCAGTTAGCAATAAAGAGGACAATTACATGAGATATTTATTTTCTTTTAATATTGTTTCTACCGTTAAAACTATTCAGCTATTTCATTAATTACGACAATGCCAATTGTTTATCTCAAAAAGAACAATTAACAATTAAATTAAAGCGTTAAAACTAATTTCGTTATCCAAAAATTTGCATAGTAAATGGTAACATAAATTGAATTCTGGAACGTTCGGTTACAATAATTTTTATTTATTCGCATTATCTTGAAACAAGACTGGTATATAAACTCATTGCTTTCTATTAAGCCATAGTCTCAAAAAACTTTTGTCGGTATCATGAAGTCGTTTGTGGTAAGTGATACTTTTCGATCTATACCTGCTGCTGCTTAACTGCTGGAATTACTTGTTTGGGTTACATTTCCATCAGTATGGAACTTTCCATATATAATTGTTTTATCTGCGAGGGCTAATAAATGGCTTGAGGTGTCTATTCTTATCAATAATTGTTGTATGTTATAGCTGTTAGCCTGCCAAATAAATAAATAAAAATAATAGTGATGGTCCCGCAACTTCGACTGCATTTTGTGTCCTTACGTAACAACATGTGTTAACGTATGTAATGAATTATACAGTACATGATTATATAGCTCCCAGATGGTGGGACTTTTTTCAACGAGTCCTCTCTATTGTTATTTGGTCATTTTAAATCATTATCAATGATAGCCTATGGTTTAATCTGTATAAGACATAACATTGTAAAGTTTCGTCAAAATCGGTGCAGTCGTTTTTATGTGAACGAGTAACAGACATCTGTCGTTACAAACTTTCTCATTTACAATATTCATAGAATTAAAAGGAAGAACCTTTTAATCTGCCGTCCAATCTTCTTTATTGTAGGCTACCTTTTGCCTGCACTGGATTAAAAGTACCCTTTTGTAAAGAATAAAAGTATGATCAGTCAAATTAATACTCTGTAAGCACTGTGACTATTTATCGGAGCAGAGCTTCGCCCTTCAATAACATCGACATAGAAATGAGTGTCCGATTTTTTATTTTTTTTTGAACTGACTATGCTATTGACCGGTTAGGGTGTTTACAGCTTCACCGGACTACTAAGAGTGTCCAATTAACGACATCTTGCCTTTTATAGTCCGAACTGTCTATTAAGGTGGCGCTAGTGTTAATGTTCCGGTTGCGTATCGGATGTAAATAAATGGGATAATCAATGTATCATTTTTTTCTTAGTAAAATTGTGTTTTTGTTTTTACCAAAATTTCAATACCGAAAACATGAAGCCGTTAACATATTTCGTGATAAATACTCACTTGATACTGGCATTATTAATCCTAATATTATAAATGCGAAAGTAGGTTTGTTTGTTTGTTACGTTAACAAACCTACTTTCGCATTTATAATATTAGGATTAATAATGCCAGTATCAAGTGAGTATTTATCACGAAATATGTTAACGGCTTCATGTTTTCTATAAATAAATGGGATAATCAATGTATCATTTTTTTCTTAGTAAAATTGTGTTTTTGTTTTTACCAAAATTTCAATACCGAAAACATGAAGCCGTTAACATATTTCGTGATAAATACTCACTTGATACTGGCATTATTAATCCTAATATTATAAATGCGAAAGTAGGTTTGTTTGTTTGTTACGTTTTCAAGCCTTAACCACTTAACCGATCATGATGAAATTCTGCGTACACATTATCAGTAGTACAGAAAAGAACATAGTGCAGTGATTTCTATTTTTGTAATTGATATTAATGATTTAATATAGCCTTTATAATAATTTTATTAAGTAAAACGATATTCAAATGATTTAAACATCTACTTCCGGTACCGCTATAGCACATCCGATACGCAACCGGAACATTAACACTAGCGCCACCTTAATAGACAGTTCGGACTATAAAAGGCAAGATGTCGTTAATTGGACACTCTTAGTAGTCCGGTGAAGCTGTAAACACCCTAACCGGTCAATAGCATAGTCAGTTCAAAAAAAAATAAAAAATCGGACACTCATTTCTATGTCGATGTTATTGAAGGGCGAAGCTCTGCTCCGATAAATAGTCACAGTGCTTACAGAGTATTAATTTGACTGATCATACTTTTATTCTTTACAAAAGGGTACTTTTAATCCAGTGCAGGCAAAAGGTAGCCTACAATAAAGAAGATTGGACGGCAGATTAAAAGGTTCTTCCTTTTAATTCTATGAATATTTTTTTTTTTTACACATACGACGTAGGTGTCCTTTTTTATTACATTTGGTCCATGTATAGTTAACAAACCGGCATTTTCTGCTATATGGTTTCGGAACCCACACACTGCACATTGCAATTTATCACTGTTTGAGTGTTTAGCCGCGATCTTAAACAAATTCTGGGTATGAGAAGATTTCTGTTCTGACGGTGCTGCCGCTCCTGTACGTTTGCTCTTGATACTTTCCGCGATTTTTAATGCCTCAGTTGTTAATGTTAAATCACCAATATCCTGAGAAAATAACTTTTCTCGTTCAGCGCCTGGTAGCATCGCGATCACAAAGCGATCTCTCACAGCTTCTTCCACGTTTAAGAATCCACAATGTGCCGTCAGCCTGCGAAGTCTCGCCGTCCAATCCGCGTAGCTTTCACCATCATATTGTGACGCTGTGTAAAATGTATGCCTCTCGCTAAGCCCACATCTCTTGGGAATGAAGTGATTGTCGAGAAGCTTCAGTATATCTTGAAATGGCACCGACTGAAGTTCCTTAGGTAAGACCAAATCCGATGCAAGCTGATATGTGGCATCCGCGAGTGCGCTCAACAGTATCGCCCCTCGCTTGTGTTCCGACGGATCCTTAGCTTCATTAATATCATTCGCAGTAAACCATTGCGTTAGTCGCCCTTTATACTCTTTTATTGAGTCCAGCATTAAGGTAAGATAATGGTAAAGCGATTCCCTTATTGCATTCTATTTTTAGGGAAAGCCAAGAATAGGAATACCATTTGATTAATATGTTTTTAACAATTATAAAATCGTCGAGGATAAAAGTAATAAAAACTTTTAACCTCAATCAGCCGATTCAGTAACGAATAACTGAACACAGCTGTATAATACACACGATACGGATGGACCGACGCCGACGAGAATGACCCACGCTCTCATTTCTCTACACCCTTCACAGGCCAATTCCTCCCACATGTCGGGACATGACATCTCTGGTGGAGTCGAGTCCACCAAGAACAATCAAATATAACGTTAGCCGATACAGAAACACAATACTGATACAATTAGCATGAGCCATTGTTCATACCGTTGCGTAGATGTGAATAGCACAACTGTCTGAGCGAGAATGAGAGTCTCTCCCATGCCTCGACCGACTCGCCTTTTATAGCATTCAGCCAATATACGATCGGCCGACAACTTCGACCAATGGCGTCTCAGGTCATTAGTAACATCCTCGATGTAGTCAATAGTACGGAGAGTGCTAACAATACAATATAAAGAATGACATTAAAAACTAAATAAAGGAAATATATGTTGACGGTATTAACAAAGTGTGTGCAATTTTTCCCGTAATGTTAATATAGCAGGAATTTGGAGACCTCTTTTTCATAATTGTAATGTTCAAATTTCTTCGAGTTCAAAGTCTCATTCGCAAGCAACGACCGCCTTACTTTACCCCAATTTTCTGTGCGATCCGGGGCACTCCCATGTAATCCTGGATGTAATGTACGAGATGAACCCCACAATGTAAGCGTCAAGCGATTGAGATTCACTGTTCTCTTAAGTTTGGTTCTCTTATAATACCTGGTTTCAAATACTATTTTAATAGAAATGTATTATGCGATGATATCGAATTAATTGTGAAAAAAATTAGGAATTTGTTAGAAGTTGGATTCATGGATATTTTTCATTCATATGGAAACAAAACAATTTACGGCCGTGAAAAGCTAAGCATCCATTATCACCCACGGTAACGCGAGTTCACTCAAAATCGCTGAATTTTATAAATAAAACCACACGCCAATACTAAGCACGTAGCTTCATAAATCCGCGAATTCTTTAGCGCACACGACCAGAATAATTTATTAAAGAGCGTACGTAAGTGCGATCTCGGAATGTGCTAACATGAAAAGTATTGTAGCTAAATAAATAGCCGGATTTAGACTCTTTACACTTAAGATTTTAAATGTACGTTTCTGTGACATTTCTTTCTCTTTTAAATTGGTTACAATAATGTATTGAAATATAACAAAAACTCGTATGTTTGCCCAAATTTGTTTAACTGATTATATTAATACATTAGCTTCTTCCGCGAATTCGTCGGCGTATAACAGTTACTTTGGGCTGACGCTAACACACAACGAAATCACTGAAAAGGAAAAATTAACCCCGATACAGCCTATATTCTTCCTCGATAAATGAGCTATCTAACACTGAAATATTATCAAATCGGACCAGTAGTTCCAGATATTACCCCCAACAACCTCACAAACTTTACCTCTTTATAATCTATATTATCTATACTAATATTATAAAGAGGTAAAGTTTTTGAGTTTGTGATGTTGTAGGGGGTAATCGCAGGAACTACTAAGCCGATTTTGAAGAGAGAAGGGGATTTGGTACCGTACTATACAGTGTCAGCCTCCACCTGTGCCGTGGTTCGCAAAGGCGAATATCAACAGAACACTACTTCTACTTTTATTAAGGTCTGGACACATTCCATCAAGGAAATTTAAATATCTTATGAAGATTATAAATTCACTAATTTGCAACGTGTGTGGTAAGAGGTTGACGATATCCATCATTTTTTGAAAGAGTCCAAAATAAATCAAATTGAGAGGATGCGTTTTATTAAAGAATACAATATTAATATCGGGGATGTGGGTGTATATAACAGCATTCTGGTAGAACCGATATCGGACTGTTGTAAAAAGCTGTGTAGCATATTTATGTTTAGGCAACTACCTAGTCGATTTGTCTGTTTAGATTTAAGAGTTTTGACGTGTCAAAAATGATAAAAGTCCCTAAAGAGAAAGTAAATATCTTTTACCAATAGAAAGCCACGTTGATTGTGAGTTTCATAGGCTATATATTAAAGTAAGTCGGTCCAACGAAAACGTTTTTTATGAACACTGCCTTAACGATGAGAGATGTATGATTGAATTCTAGAGAAAAGTTGTAGAACTTGATAACGCCTACAAAAAAAGTCAGCGACAGCATATTTTTTTATAAATGATAACCGCCCAACGAAATGGACACGGGTCAGCTAATATTAATATAGTAATATAGTATAGTATGGATAAAAGAAAAACGGTCAAATTTTTATGAATATATCAATAAATGTAGTGACCAATTAAGTACTTTACTAATGTAATAAGTACGCTTGAAAATTGATCTCTTTTTTTTTATTGTAGCTCGGCAAATTCACTGCACTGTGCCTGATGGTAAGCACAATACAATCCAAAAACAATGGCGACTACCGAGTCACACAGTATCCATCGCCGGTCGCCGATGTCATGCCGGCCTGCGAAAGGCTGGATATGCACAGGCTGATCCCGAAACGCGACCCGCAGAAGCGAATCACTATGACGGGCTTTTTCGCCATATACCCAGTCGGGCTGTAAAACCTATCCGCCGCGCTTTCGCCATTGCCTCGTTCGTTATTCAGCAGGGTGCACCACGTGCAGGTGAGGTTAGCTTGGGTGTCTCAAGTCTTAGATGTTATTCGACATCCCTTACACCCCAAATTCGACACCCCTTACTCCCCAAAAGGAAACTTTGAGAGAAGAGTAGTGGTAGTCCCAAACGTGAGTTTTGGCAAATATTGACAAAACTCAAATGAAGTCACTTTTAACGGTTCATTTCTCTCCCAAATTGTCATGTGGATATTGGAAAACAAAAACTAAATGCCAGCAACTTCGGTGTTATAAGTAAACAATGAAAACCTTGTTACTTTATTATAGATATATTTATAGGGCCTAGTCTTTAGTGAAATGCGATAAAATCACTTTACCTCTTCATCTGCTAATAAATTCTGAATCATGTAAACAATTTTTAAAAAATGCGATTTCTACACATAATAATTGTATGATTATGCAAACCTAGAACGCGTTACATTTATTCTAATAGATTATTTCAGCTTAGTTACACAAACAATGGTCAGGAGCAGATTTTATATACTTCGTTGAATTGATTACAGTACTACAGTAAGTGTAGAATGTCGGAAAATATCTTAAGATAATGAGCAGATAAAAATAGTTCCTAAAAATTACTTTCGTTAACGTAGACACCGTGGTACCTCATTCCACTCGTAGTCATGTCTTAGACCCACGTTACCATACATTCATAATGTGCCATAAACTAACTGTTCTTCCTCAAACACCATGGTGAAATCTCACTGTACTACACGATGATCTTGCATGACTTTCATTGCCTGATGTAACAGTTAGTGACTATTTGAACACCAAATTATGTATGGTTATAAATTACGTTTCAAAATTTCCGAAATGTTCCTGGAAATTTGAGTGTATTAAGCATCACAGAGCGCATAAAAAAATGGAACAACAAACAAAACCTTGATTAATATGATTTTTTGCCTGTCCAAAATATTAAAGCCGCTGTAATCGATATCAGCCTGGAAGACAAACAAGATGGAAGGAGTTATCCGGTATGATTTTACCCAAAGGCTGTCAAAACTTTCTTCATATTGGAGCGGTTAAGCCTTTGCAGTTTTAGGTAATACTAACACAATATTCGTTGTATCTCAATCGCCCACGATTACGGTAAACGATATACAACGTATTTCAATTAAACCTGTTCTAATTTGAGACGTATATGTAATATCGTTGTATGTGGGATATTATTTCGTCTAACCCGGTAGCAAAATTAATTAGTACTGAAGCTCTAGAAATACCAGCGGATCATTCAAGTGAAATTAATGCGTATATAGTATTAATTATATTACCATTATTGCTAATTTGTCTTTAACGTTCTGTTTCTTTCACGTATGCTTAAGGTTACACACGTTTACCAGTTCAACTATTCACCCTTGCTGGAGCAACACTAGTACTCATTTCCATTATTGTTAATTTATCTTTAACGTTCTTTTTCTATCACGTATGCTCTAGGTTACACACGTTTACCAGTTTAACTATTCACCCTTGCTGAAGAAACACTAGTACTCATTTCCATTATTGTTAATTTGTCTTTAACGTTCTGTTTCTTTCACGTATGCTTTAGGTTACACACGTTTACCAGTTTAACTATTCACCCTTGCTGGAGCAACACTAGTACTTATTTCCATTATTGTTAATTTGTCTTTAACGTTCTGTTTCTTTCACGTATGCTTTAGGTTACACACGTTTAGCTGTTTAACTATTCACCATTGCTGAAGAAACACTAGTACTCATTTCCATTATTGTTAATTTGTCTTTAACGTTCTGTTTCTTTCACGTAT